>SJXO01007494.1:8416-23971 GCA_006408615.1 Connochaetes taurinus
AAGAAGAAGAAAAAAGGTCACAAGTATTATTAAAACATATATATATATTATGAAGTTTGCTTTAAATTACGGTCTTTTTTTGAAAAATAAGAGTATGTTATAAAAATGAAAATTAAAGGAGAAATAGAGGACTTAAAATTTTTTAAATGTTTAAAAAAAGAAGAAAAACAAACAAACAAAAAAGAATGATCGTAAAAATAGTAAAGATATATCTAGGACTTTCTCTGGTGTTGTTGTGGGCAGTGTTGGGTCAGTTCATTTTCATATAGTTCCTTGGTCTGGCTTATATTTCTCAAGATCTACTTCCTATGTAGTCAGTACTAACGACAGGGTTTTAATCTATCGCACCTGTCACTTCCCTCTGTTTTAGCTTCTTCTATTTGCTGGTCTCTTCAGTGTCTGATTTCCGCCCTGACACAAGGTGGGGGTGGTGGTGGACACTTTTTTTAGGCTCATTTGTTCAGTCGCGCTGTGGGGAGGGAGGGATGCTGCAAACAAATAACACTGATGTGTGCTCGTAATGTCTCAGCCGCACTGGGCATGCCCCCACTCACGGTGCACAAAGCTCAGGCTCTAGTTTGCTCCACTGGGAACGGTCTGAGGCCGGCCCTGGGCTGCATGCACCTCCAAGGTCTAAGCTGCTCAGGCTCAGGCACTCAGGTACACTCGGTTGGGCCTGTGTTTTGTGCCCTTCCCAGGTCCGAGTAGCTCAGGTGTTTGATGAGCGCGGTCACTGTGACTTATCACCTCTCCCGTCCCTGCTGCTCAGTTTTCTGGGTGTACAACTGGTGCTCCTTCTCAGGCGGATGATGACTGTCCAGAACCCCAAGAAGTCTTAGTTAGCAAAGAAGCCTGTTTGCAGTTTGGTAGTTAATGTCTCTCTGGGGCTCCTATTGCTCCCTTCCGGCCCTTCTGGCTCTGGCTGCCTGTCACCAGAGGGGGATGGTCTGCAGCCGGCTAATTCTGTTCTGTCCTTTGTTCTGTGCGTGCGGTCCTGGAGGTGTCTTATGTTAGAGCTTTTTGCGTGGTAGCTATCCCACAATCTGGTCTCCTAGCCCAAGTTAGTTGGCTCTGGTTACCCTCGGGGCATTCAGGCCCAATCCTTAAAAAGCAATGCAGCCCGCGCCTCCCTGCCTAGCCCCCTGCTTGCTAGTGGCGGATGCAGGCGTCTGTGCTGCTTATTCGCTGGGGGAGTTACCATTGAGCTCGTAATCTGTGGGTTTTAGTTATTTATTTTTCTTCCCTGTTATGTTACCCTCTGTGCTTCCAAAGCTCACCACAGACTCGGCAGTGAGAGTGTTTCCTGGTGTTTGGCAACTTCTCTCTTTTTAAGACCCCCTTCCCAGGATGGAGCTCCCTCCCTACCTCTTTTGTCATTTTTTTTGTCTTTTATATTTTTTCCTACCTCTTTTCGAAGACAATGAGCTGCTTTTCTGGGTGCCTGATGTCCTCTGCCAGCATTCAGAAGTTGTTTTGTAGAATTTACTCAGCATTTAAATGTTCTTTTGATGAATTTGTGAGGGAGAAAGTGGTCTCCCCATCCTATTCCACTGCCATCTTAGGATGGCCCCCTTGAAAACTGACCTTTTCCAGTTCTGTGGCCACTGCTGAGTTTTCCAAATTTGCTGGCATATTAAGTACAGCATCATCTTTTAGGATTTGAAATAGCTTAGCTAGAATTCCATCATCTCCACTGGTAACGCATCCTAAGGCCCACTTGGCTTCACACTCCAGGATGTCTGTCTCTAGATGAGTGATCACACCATCGTGGTTATCTGGGTCATTAAGACCTTTTTTATATAGTTCTTTGCCCGGAGCCACCACAGGAGATCCCACCCATGACAAAGGTCATGCGGAGAAGACCTGACAGGCAAAGGCAGATCAGGATTCGAGGGACTCCCTGGACCTGCTCAAGCATCTACCCTAAAACCAGAATCTGTCTGTCTTACTATTTTGTGCCTTTCACCAACTCTTCTGACATTAACAGGGGGCTATTCCCGACCACCTTTCTCTGGAGAAAATCAACTTAGTGCTCTAGCTAATAAGTCTCTTGGGCATGAGAGGAATATTTCAATTCAAAGCCCTTCTGATGGCTTTCTAGCTTGTCTGACAGGTTTATCCAGACTCTTGCAGCTATGCATGTGATTGTTCACAGCCTCCCACCTGTGAGAGACACGGGAAGCCTAAAACATTCTAAAAATATAGAGCCTTTTGAAGAGTTAAAAACTATTAGAGTAGTGCTGGTGTAGGATTTCACACTGAGCCAATGCTTGCTGCCAAGTTCCCATATCCCTTATCCACTGTGCACCTGGGAGTGCAATAGTTAATGTAGTTGGAATCTACGAAAAACAAGCAATAGCCTTGGAATTAACCACGTCAGATCTTTGAGCTAATTGGTTCTTTCTTTGTTGTAACTCACTGCACCTTTGCTCCGTCAGAATGTAACTCTGTTTAATACTTTCTGAGGCTGACATAGATTAGAAATATAAAGAAAAAACATTTCAAGGGAAAATAAGTTTTCTGGTTGAGCAGCCTTTAGCAAAAGAGGGTCATACAATGTCCACAGGCCTCCAAGGCCAGAAGATAATGAACACAACATTGTTTATGGGAAAGGTATGCAGAAAAAATCCTGGTTTCGATAAAGACAAAACAGATGTAATGTTTGGGCTGACTCTGTATGACTTTGCACCTTTCATTTCCCACTATGTACAAGTCAAGGTATAAAAGTTCCTTTTGAAAATAAAATTATGGGCCTCGCTCACTGAAGCTTGGTCACCCCGTGTCAATCATTCTTTCTCCCTTTCTCCCTCTCCCTTCCTCTCCTTTTCAGGCTGATCCCTTGGAGCACAGAGGCTCTCTGCGCTCACTTTCTTGCCTGGGCTTCTCTAAGACCCAGTCGAGAAGGCGCTCTGTGTCTTCATTCCGGCCAGAAGGTGCTCTGCGTCTTCACTCTGGCGAGAGGGCGCCTGCGGCCTCTGTGAACAGAGCAAGTCCCTTGTCTGGGGCTTTATTGGCTTTCTGTGTAAACCAAGGAATATCAGCTTCTATTCTTTCCTCTCTCATTCATTCATTAATTCATTCATTCACCAACACCATCTCTCCTGAGGGTACCCCTGGATCCTGTGGGGGCTGGACCCCGACAGTTCTGTGTATTCTTGCTACCTCTTCTTAATATCTTCTGCTTCTGCTAGGTATATACCATTTCTGTCCTTTATTGTGCTCATCTTTGGATGAAAATTTCCTTTGTGTCTCTAATTTTCTTGAAGAGATCTCTAGTCTTTCCCATTCTATTGTTTTCCTCTATTTCTTTGCATTTATCACTGAGGAAGTCTTTCTTATCTCTCCTTGCTCTTCTTTGGAACTCTGCATTGAGATGGGTGTATCTTTTCTTCTCTCCTTTGCCTTTTGCTTCTCTTCTTTTCTCAGCTATTTGTAAGGCCTGATTGGGCAGCCTTTTTTTTTTTTCTTTTGCATTTCTTTTTCTTGATGGTGGTTTTTTTCACTGCCTCTTGTACAAATGTTATGAACTTCCATCCATAGTTCTTCAGGCACTCTATCATATCTAATCCCTTGAATCTGTTTGTCACTTCCACTGTATGATCACAAGAGATTTTATTTAGATTGTACCTGAATGGCCTAGTGGTCTTCCCTACTGTCTTCAATTTAAGTCTGAATTTTGCAATAAGGAGTTCATGATCTGAGCCACAGTCAGCTCCCAGTCTTGTGGGGCTACTTGACTGCCATTTCCAGAATGTGCAGGGCTGGGAGTGGTTCCCTGCCCTCCAGCGCACAACAACAGGCGGGGCTGTGGGCACCAGATTGCAGTTGGAGGCTGGGGTACCTGCAGAGTCTGGTCCTACCTATCACTACCCATCCTCCCCTGTGAAATGAGGCACCAGGAGAAGAAGGGACTTAGAGGGGTGTAAAGGCTGTGATTTGCAACCTGCAGCCTGCCCTGCACATCTCGGTTTTGTCCCAAATCAGATCTTGCCCTTCCTGCTACCACCCGTCTTTGCAGCTTTGTTCATTACCTGTCCATGGGCCAAGTCCAGGCCCAGAAAACTATGCTTTTCTTTTCTAAACCATTTATGGTAACTGGTTTGATATCCGAGAAACTATCTTTTGCTCGCTGACCTCCTCTTCCTCCACCCAAAGTGCGCCCGTTTGGAGAGAAGTCATCATAGTGGCCCTGTTCGAAAGCACAACTAAAGAACAGGCGGAGAGATGTGGACTGGGGCTTCATGAAATACGACCCGAAGGACACACCGAGTGCCTTTTTTGGAAATTTGGATGTTCAGGCATTTAGTCTGCTGTAAGGTGAGTTGCCTCAGTTCCCAAGCAAGTATCTAGTTGGCTGTTGTCACCAACCCAATTAAGGGGTGAGGTCTCAAAAGAGAAAAGAGGAAAAAAGAAAATCAACCTTAAGAATGGGTTTTGTTTTGTTCTTTATTTTTAATGCTCTAAATTGATCCTGTCAGGCCTGACTGGCCAGTTTCTCAGAGACACAGGTGATGACCCAGGTGCTTAGGAGCATGCTGATGTTCCCACTTTGAGACAGCGAGTTTCAAGGTATAGCACACTTAGCATTTGAATCACAGCAAGCGTAACATCTCTGCATTGGGTGGAAAGCTGATCAGAGACAGCAGTTAGGGGTGTGTACCTTAACTTTTCCATTCTGATCTGTCTAGAAAATGGAAATACCTGGGAGCACTTCTGCTTCCAGGTAATCTGTTAGTAACTGATGTCTCTAAATTCCTTATGCTGCAAGGGACAGTTCTTTTGCTCCAGCATAGCACCAGGATAAACAAATCAAGGGATATTCATCTGTACATGCTGCTATCGCTGCTAAGTCGCTTCAGTCGTGTCCGACTCTGTGCGACCCCATAGACGGTTTCCCACCAGGCTCCCCCGTCCCTGGGATTCTCTAGGCAAGAACACTGGAGTGGGTTGCCATTTCCTTCTCCAATGCATGAAAGTGAAAAGTGAAAGTGAAGTCGCTCAGTCGTATCCGACTCTTCGAGACCCCATGGACTGCAGCTGTACATATTTACTTATAATTTTGAGTACTGAAAGGAACAGGACATAAAATATGGTATGTTTTATTTTATTGTTTTTCAGTTATTGTGCTTTGCAAATACTGAGGGTTTTTTTCTTTTTCTTTAACATATTGAAGGTTTGTGGCAACTCTTGTCAGATGATGGTTAGCCTCTTTCATCAATGAAGTATTTTTTAAATAAAATGTACATGTTTTGTTGTCAGCCTTCTTTACATTCTGACAAGATGAGATGCACTGGGTCCATCTTGTGTATTTCCTGCTGTTTTGCCCAAAGGTTTCACTTTTGTCTCAGGTTCAAAGGATTTGTTAACAAAATAAGCCACTCATTATATACAAATAAATAATGCATATATTTACTAGAGAATTATCTAGCTTACTTTCAACATACTAACATTAAAAGAAAAGAGAAAGAAAGATCAGAGAATACATCACCAAATTGGGTTTTGACCAACATCCAGACTTAAACAGCTCTGGGAAGTCCCGTGTCACAGCACGTCTGGAGTCCCAATTGGGAAAGGGTCCCAGGCAGCGCATCCCCTCCATGGGTGAGACTTCAACGATTGGAGTTCTGGGTTCTCGCTTATAATCCCAGGATGGTCGCAAGCTGATATCACCAATCTGTGACCAGCTCTGTTTTCATGTTAATGTTGTTTGTTTTTTTCTTGTAAAACTTGGAATATAGTTAAGCCTGGGTCTTGGTCGGCCAGGCCTCCTTCAGGGTCTCAACAATGTCAAGATTTCTCCCCCATCTTATCTAAAGTGCTGCGAGTTTTACACTCACAGCAGGCAGTCACTCCCAGTCACTCCCAGTTAGGGCAGTATCTAGGCAGGTTAGAAGCCAAGTCAGAGGCCTGCTCTGCTTTGTCTCTGAAGCCTAAACGAGACTATTCATTTAATTTCCCTAACACATGTCTCAGTTTTGGAACCAACAGGAGCCTTGGTTCCTTTGATTGGAGAATGGCATTAGAAACCAAGATTTGGGTACTTGGTGAGCTCATTGATACTGAGGTGGGCCGACTATTTTGTTTTTACTAGTCTTTTTTTTTAATTGAAGTATAGTGGAATTACAGTGTAGTGTTAATTTTTTGCTGTACAGCAAAGTGCCTCAGTTATACATATATTCTTTTTTATATGCTTTTCCGTTACCGTTTATCCCAGGATGTTGACTATATTTCCCTGTGCCATACAGTCAGAGCTTGTTGTCTGGACAGCTGTTATTTAAATGCCATGGGCGCGCTGCACTCTGACATCAAGGCTCCACTCCAGGCAAGGGGCTCTCTTTGCATCTCCTGGTGCTGGCTCAGCCTTCCTGCCTGAGCCTTTCCCACCTCAGCCCCAGCGCGCCAGGCCCCTCGTGGACCGTCTCCTCCTGCAAGGTGCCCTTGGCCAGGGGCCACCTCTCTGCTCCCTGGCCTCCCAGAGCGCGCCCCGCTCTGGCAGCACACCGTGCGTGCTGTGCTTCAGAGCTCCTCTGCTCCTGCCTTCATCCTCCTCTTCCACTCATGCTCGAGGGTAGGTCAGAGTCACCAGTCGCCCACTGTCCTCAGGTTCCTAGCAGAGGGGCTCTGCTCTCGCATCTTGCAGCTGATTTGGAACTTGAAGATAAAGCACCATCCTGGGGAGACCCACCATTGGGGATTGAAAAACTTCCAGACGCTCTATTGTTTCTCCCTCAGACCGCTATAAACCACCAGCTGAAGCAGGGCGTCAGGATGCATTTTGGTTTCAGTATATTTCTTTTATATTCTGTAAAAATGTATGCCAGCTGAGAGGAACTGATGTAATAGGGAACTAAATTTAGGCGATATCAGTTGAAGAAATATTAGAAATATTAGTAATTGGAAGTTATTGCTGTAAATTCTCTTGAATAATCTGGTGTTGTTTATTTTTTCCTAGTTATCCCTGCCAGTTAATAATTATCTTAAACAATTTTCCACATCAAATTAAAATCTGATATAAAAGGCTTTTAAAAGGCTGAGCTGAGGAATTTACATGACTGGGGAAATGGGCTTGTAAGATATTTAAGGAATGAGTATTAAGAGATTTCTGTGGGGAGAAAAGACCTAAAAATTACTGAGAAAGGTTTCTTAGTTTAATGCAGGGGAGACAGTAACTCAGCAACCCACACAAAAAGCTGCATGGAAGCTCCCCTCTGAGGGAGTTAAGGCTGCTCAGGGTTTTTCAGCATAACCTGTTTGACTTTGGGGACCAGAGGGGCCACTGAAACATATTCAGAATCTAGATTAGGCCTTATTCACTCCTATGCAAACTATTACAGCCAAAGGAGCTGGATGAACACGTGGGACATGATGGAGTCTGGTGGGCAGGAAGCCCTGCCTTGGGTCGAGAAGACCCCGGGAACCTGCTGGTCTGGGGGCTCCTCTCCCCATCCTTCATTCTCACACTCCCTGGGTCCCCACGTGCCAGTTTGGGAAGGCATTGCCCATTGGACACACGCTGTGTTTGACTAGAATTTGACAGGAGCTGTTTCCTCTAGTGATGAGTGAAAAGCTTTCCTCAGGAAAATCCACTGCTTTATGGAAACAGTTATTTTCTTACATATAACTAACCCTGGGCCCCATTTAGTAGTTCATGCCTTGCTTCTGTGGAGTGACTTTCCTTATTGTAGGACAGGGGAGACTTGTGGGAAAGGTGATCAGGGTGGGACTGACTTTCCTCTTTTAACATCCCCTGCACTGGCGGGAGGATTCCTACCCACTGCACCCCTAGGGAAGGCCCCCACATTTTCTTTATCAATTGATTTGTTGGTGGGCATCTATGTTATTTCCATATCATGGCTGTTGTCAATAATGCTACTATCACCGTGGGAATGCAGGTGTCTCTTCAGTAACTAGTCTTCATTTTCTGTGAGCTTATACCTGGAAGCAGGACTGGTGGATCATGTGGTGGTTCTACTTTTAATTTTCCAGGAGCTTCCATACTGTGCTCCATAGTGGCTGCACCAGCTTACAATCCCACAAGCAGTTCACAAAGAAAAGTCCCCTTTTCTCTGTGTTCTCTCCAATGTGTGTTATTTTTATCTTCTTGAGGATCAACATCCTATCAGGCGTGAGGTGAGACCTCATAATGGTTTCAATGTGCATTTCCCTTATGATTAGTGATAGTTGCTGGGTCATGTCTGACTCTCTGTGACTCCATGGTCTGTAGTCTGCCAGGTTCCTCTGTCAATGGAATTCTCCAGGCACGAATGCTGGAGTGGGTAGCCATTCCCTTCTCCAGATTAGTGATGAGGTTGAGCACTTTTTCATGTCCCTTAGGCAATGTACATGCTTTCTTTGGAAAAATGTCTGTTCAGTTCCTCTACTCATTTTTAATCAGGTTGTTTTATGAGTTCTTTTTGTTTTAAATATTAACCTCTATTCTGAAACATGATTTACACCATTTCCTCCCATCGTGTAGGCTGTCTTTTCATTTCGCTGATTGTTTCTTTTACTGTGCAGAAGCTTTTGTCTGGTGCAGCTGCATTTCTTGATTCTGTTGTTGTTGTTTGTCGTTTTGATGTCATACCTAAAATATCAATGACAAGACCAGTATTGAGGAGTGTCTTCTCATTGTTTCCTTCTAGGAGTTTTATTGTTTCAGATCTTATGTTTAATTGTTTATCCATTTTGAATTAATTTTCTGAATTGTGTAAAATAGGAGTCCAATTTCACTTTTCTGCATGCGGTTTTTCAATTTTTCGAACACCACTGAGATTGTCTTCTTTTCCTATTGGATGTTCCTGCCTCCACTGTTAGATTTTAGCTGACTGTACATGCAGGGGTTTAATTATGGGCTTCCATTAGTCTATGGGTCTATTTTTATGCCAGTATTATATGGATTTAATTGCTATAGTTTTGTAGTATAGTTTAAAATTAGAAACTATGATGCTTACAGTTTTGTTTTTCTTTCTCATGATTGCTTTGGCCATTTGGAATCTTTAATCATTTCATCCAAATTTTAGGATTGTTTTTCTATTTCTATAAAAATGCCATTGGGATTTTGATAAGGCGTTATCTGACATTTAACAAAATTAACTCTTCCAATAATGAACACAGAATGTCTTCTTCCCATTTATTTGTGTCTTCATTGATTTCTTTCCAGAAAGTCTTTGCAGTTTTTGTTGTACGGATCTTTCATATTTGTAGTTAGATTTATTCCTAGCTATTCTGTTGTGTTTGATGCTATTGTGAATCTTTCTGTGAGCTTTCTTTAATTGTTCTTCATGTTTCATTGTTCGTTTATAGGAAAACAACTGATTTCCATGCATTGATTTTTATATCCTGCAAATTTTCTAAATTCTTTGATTATATCCAACAGATTTCTAGTTGAGTTTGGAATTTTCAATATATAAGACCATACTCGTCAGCAAATAGAAAACATTCACGTCTATTTTTTCAAATTTTTATTTTATTTCTTTCATTTTATCTCTCTTTTCTTTTTGGAATCCATTTTTTAAAATTTTAATTGGAGGTTAATTACTCTACAATACTGTGGTTGCTTTTGCCATACATTGATATGAATCAGCCATGGGTATACATGTGTTCCCCATCCTGAACCCCCCTCCCACCTCCCTCCCCATCCCATCCCTCTGGATCATCCCAGTGCACCAGCCATGAGCACCCTGTCTCATGCAGCAAACCTGGACTGGCAATCTGTTTCATATATGATAATATACATGCTTCAGTGCTAGTCTCTCAGATCATCCCACCCTCGCCCTCTCCCACAGAGTCCAATAGACTGTTCTATACACCTGTGTCTCCTTTACTGGCTTGCTTATAGGTTTATCATTACCATCTTTCTAAAATCCATATATATGCATTAATATACTGTATTGGTGTTTTTCTTTCTGACTTACTTCACTCTGTATAATAGACTCCAGGTTCATCCACCTCATTAGAACTGATTCAAATGTATTCTTTTTAAAAGCTGAGTAATACTCCATTGTGTATATTTACCACAGCTTTCTTATTCATTCGTCTGCTGATGGACAGCTAGGTTGCCTCCATGTCCTGCCTATTATAAACAGTGCTGCGATGAACATAGGGGTACACATGTCTCTTTTAATTCTGGTTTCCTTGATGTGTATGCCCAACAGTGGGATTGCTTAGTTGTATGGCAGTTCTAGTTCCAGTTTTTTAAGGAATCTCCACACTGTTCTCCATAGTGGCTGTACTAGTTTGCATTTCCACCAACAGTGTAAGAGGCTTCCCTTTTCTCCACACCCTCTCCAGCATTTATTGCTTGTAGATTTTTGGATAGCAACCATTCTGACCAGTGTGAGATGGTACCTCATTGTGGTTTTGGTTTGCATTTCTCTGATTGTGAGTGATGTGGAACATCTTTTCATGTCTTTGTTAGCCATCTCTATGTCTTCTTTGGAGAAATGTCTGTTTAGTTTTTTGACCCATTTTTTGATTGAGTCGTTTATTTTTCTGGAATTGAGCTGCAGGAGTTGCTTGTATATTTTTGAGATGAATTCTTTGTCAGTTGCTTCATTTGCTATTATTTTCTCCCACTCTAAAGGCTGTCTTTTCACCTTGCTTATAGTTTCCTTTGTTGTGCAAAAGCTTTTAATTTTAATTAGGTCCCATTTGCTTTTATTTCCATTCCCCTGGGAGATGGGTCATAGAGGATCCTGCTGTGATTTATGTTGGAGAGTGTTTTGCCTATGTTTTTCTCTACAAGTTTTATAGTTTCTGGTCTTACATTTAGATCCGTAATCCATTTTGAGTTTATTTTTGTGTGTGGTGTTAAAAAGTGTTCTAGTTTCATTCTTTTACAAGTGGTTGACCAGTTTTCCCAGCACCACTTGTTAAAGAGATTGTCTTTTCTCCATTATATATTCTTGCCTCCTTTGTCAAAGATAAGATTTGTCACTTCCACTGTATAATTGTAAGGGATTTGATTTACATCATACCTGAATGGTCTAGTGGTTTTCCCTACTTTCTTCAATTTACTTCTGAATTTGGCAATAAGGAGTTGATGATCTGAGCCATAGTCAGCTCCAGGTCTTG
This sequence comes from Connochaetes taurinus, assembly GCA_006408615.1. Lineage (NCBI taxonomy): Eukaryota > Metazoa > Chordata > Mammalia > Artiodactyla > Bovidae > Connochaetes > Connochaetes taurinus. The sequence goes on from SJXO01007494.1 coordinate 19,490, forward strand.
TTTTTGCTAACTGTATCGAGCTTCTCTTTGCCTGCAAAGAATATAATCAATCTGATTTCCGTATTGAGCATCTGGTGATGTCCATGTGTACAGTCTCCTCTCGTGTTGTTGGAAGAGGTCGCACTAGTGGTAAAGAATCTACCTGCCAATGCAGGAGACCTGGGTTCAATCCCTGGGTCAGGAAGACCCCCTGGAGAAGGAAATGGCAATCCACTCCAGTACTATTGCCTGGAGAATCCCATGGACAGAAGAGCCTGGCAGGCTACAGTCCATGGGGTCGCAAAGAGTCAGACACAACTGAAGAGACTTAGCACAGCACAGACTTTTGGAGGCTATAATTTTAAGGAGTTTTTGTTTCCTGTGAAATATACCTTCAATTATTTAATCAAAAACAATATAACATTTAATGTTCTATAATAGTGTGATAAACAGAACATTTTGCCTTTTCTCCTCTCAAAAATTAATCCAAAGCAATAAGGAGCAAAAAGGCAAACTTTATGTTTGATTAAAATTAGAGGTACTGAAGACTGCAAGCCAGCGGATAAGGCACAGAGCTTCCAATGCCGGGGGCGGGGGTTCAATCTCTGGTTGGGGACCAAGACCACATGTGCTGTGTGATGTGATCAAATAAAAGATAAGCATAAAATATCCAAGTCGATGGCTTTTTAAAAAATTAGAAGTACTGACCACAGAAATACAAAAACCATAAGAGGATACCATAAACAACTCTAAGCCAAAAAACTGGACAACCTAGAAGAAATGAAAAAGTTTCTAGAAACATGTAGTCCCACAAGGTGAATCAAAAAGAAATAGATAATTTGAACAGACCAATAACTAGATGTGAAATATAATCTGTAGTAAAAAAAAAAAAAAAAAAAAGGAAGGAAGAAAGAAAGAAACTCCTTGCAAACAAAAGTTGAAGACTAGATGGCTTCACTGGGAAATTCTGCCAGTTCTACAGAGAATGTATCCTGATTCATCTCCAAATCTTTCAAAACATCAAAAAGAAGGGGATATTCCCAAAGTCATTCTATGAAGCCACCATCACCTTGATACCAAGTGCAGACAAAGACAAAAAGGAAAATTACAGGCCAATGTATTTGATGAATACAGATGAAAAAATAAAAGATCATACACCACGATCAAGTTACAGTCATCCCAGGGTCACAAGGGTGGTTCAGTGTATGCAAAGCAATGTGACACACCACATCAACAAAAGATAAAAACTACATGATCACCTCAATAGATGCAAGAAAAAACATTTGTAAAAATTCAACATACATTCATGATAAAAACTACTACCAAAGCAGGTATAGAAGGAACATAACATAATAAAAGCCATGTATGACAAGCCCCAGACAACATAAAACTCAATGGTGTAAAGTTGAAAGCTTTCCCACTGAAATCTGGAATAGGACGGGATTCACAACTCACCACTTCTATTCAACATGGTACTGGATGTCTAGGTCATAGCAATCAGACCAAAAAAAAAAAAAAAAAGGAATGAAAGATATCCAAGGAAAAAGGTTAAATTGTCATTATATGCAGAAGACATGATACTATAAGCAGGAAACCCTAAGGACTCCAGATAAAAACTGCTAGAATTGATAAACAAATTCAACAAGTTAACAGGGTACAAGATTAACATACAGAAATCAGTGCCATTTTTTAAACTAACAATGAAATATCAGAAAAGTATTTTTAAAATTCCTTTGAAAATTGCTTTAAAAAATACTTCAGAATAAACATTAAAAAAAAAAAAAAGAAAGAAAGGCTTATACACTGAGAACTATAAAACACTGATAAAGGAAACTGAAGATGACTTAAAGAAATGGAAAGATATCCCAAGCTCTTTGACTGGAAGAATTAATATTGTTAAAATGGCCATATTACCCAAAGCAATCTACAGATTTAATGCAATTCCTATCAAATTACCCTGACATTTTTCACAGAATTAGAATAATCCCAAAATTTATGTTGTGGTTGTTGCTGTTGTTGTTGCATCATTAAGTTGTGTCCAAATCTTTGCAACCCCATAGACTGCAGCACGCCAGGCTTCCCTGTCCTTCACTATCTTTCACAGTTGGCTCAAACTCATGTCCATTGAGTAGGTGATGCTATCCTGTAGGGGACGTCGGTGACTACTTTTCCTGCGTGTCCTCTATCTCCTCATCTTATGCCAGTAGTATCTCTTTTTATGCCAGTAGGAACCATCTCATCCTCTGTCACCCCTTTCTCCTCTTGCCCTTGATCTTTCCTAGCATCAGGGTCTTTTCCAATGAGTCAGCTCTTTGCATCAGGTGGCCAAAGTATTGGAGCTTCAGCATCAATTCTTCTAATGAATATTCAGGGCTGATATTCTTTAAGATTGACTGGTTGGACCTCCTTGCTCTCCAAGGGACTCTCAAGAATCTTCTCCAGCACCACAATTGGAAAGCATCAATTCTTTGCTGCTCAGGCTTCTTTATGGTCCAATTCTCACATCCACACATGGCTACTGTAAAGACCATAGCTTTTACTATATGGACCTTTGTTGATAAAGTGATACTCTCTGCTTTTTAGTACACTGTCTAGGTGGGTCATCACTTCCTGCCAAGGAGCAAGTATCTTTTTATTTCATGGCTGCAGTTACCATCCACAGTGATTTTGGAGCCCAGAAAAAGAAAATCTGTCACTGTTTCCATTGTTTCCCAATCTATTTGCCCTGAAGTGATGGGACCAGATGCCATGATCTTAGTTTCTTGAATGTTAAATTTTAAGCCAGCTTTTGCCCTCTCCTCTTTCACCCTCATCAAGAGGCTCCTCTTCACTTTGTGCCATTTGCGTGGTATCATCTGCATACCGGAGGTTGTTGATATTTCTCTCAACAATCTTGTGATTCATCCAGCCCAGTATTTCCCATGATACACTCTGCGTATATGTTAAATAGGCAGGGTGACAATATACAGCCTTGACACACTGTATTTTGAGCCAGCCCATTGTTCCATGTGCCATTCTAACTGTTGCTTCTTGACCTGCGTACAGGTATCTCATGAGATAGGTGAGGTGGTCTGGTATTTCCATCTCTTTACGAATTTTCCAGTTTGTTGTGATTCACACAGTCAAAGGTGAAAATGAAGCAGAAATGGACGTTTTTCTGGAATTCCCTTGCTTTCTCTATGATCCAGCAGACACGGCAATTTGATTTTTGGTTCTTCTGCTTTTCATAAATTCAGCTTATACACCTGGAAGTTCTCAATTCACATACTGCTGAAGCCTAGCTTGAAGGATTTTGAGCATAACCTTACTAGCATGAGAAATGAGCAGAACTGTAAGATGCTTTGTACATTTTTTTTCATATTATGACTTTGGAATGTATCATTTCAAATATCAAATGACACCTATCTGGTCAAAGATGTTGAATCAAAGGAGACAAAGTGTTCTGGGAGGTTTATAATGCTTTCCCATAAGTATAGCAACTCTTGTCACCAAATAACATAAGTCCGTGTGCCTGACGCACATTGGGGCCAAACAATACTAAAGCACTGAAGTTTGGAACAGAGAAAGGTTTATTACAGGAACATGCAAGGAGATGGGTGGCTCATGCCTTAAAACCCCTAAAGTTACTGGGAGCTTTCAGCAAGTCCTTTTAAAGCAAAAAGATGAGGGAAGGGCATGGTTAGTTGTTGCTTGGTGTCAGATCCATTGCTGGTGTCAGATCCATTGTTCTTGAAGTCAGGTCATGGTCAGATAATGACGTTCCTGTAAATCTCTACCAAATGAATGCTATTCTCTGTCCTTGTTACCAAATCACAAGTCCATGTCCCCAATGCATAGTGAGGCCAATCAATATTAAAGCATTGCAGAGTCTGGAACAGAGAAAGGTTTATTAGAGGTTCATACAAGGAGATCGGTGGCTCATGCCCTAAGAACCCCAAAGTTACTGAAAGCTTTTGGCAAGACCCTTTAAAAACAAAAGGTGAGGGAGGGGCGTGGTTAGTTGTTACAAACTTTTTGGTGTCAGATCCTTTGTTCCTGGGGTCAGGTCAAGTAATGAGGTAAATCTCTACCACACAAATGTTATTCTTTGTCCTGACAAGAAAAGGGAAGGTCCCAAGATACAACTCTCACCCTCCAAATCCTGGTCCTGGCTAAGAGGATGCAGATGCCAACTGGCAGCTCCCTCAGGGCCAGGTCCCCAGCCTCTCCCCAGCTGTCATCACTGAAGGAGCCAGGCACCCAATCCAACTGGCCCTCAGGCTCCTCAGGCTGCCCAGAGTTGGGGGAGATCAAGTCCCACAGACTGTGACCCAAGCAGACCACCTCGGCTAAGAGGTCACAGAGACAAGGATGGAGGAGAGGTTCACCGATGCCTCAAGACATGGGCCAAGGCTGATAGGTGGCCTTGGTTAGGGCTCTAGAGCCCTGCAGGACACAACCTCCAGCCTATTATCTGCCCCCCACCCCACCCCACCCCACCCCCAGCTCACCCGCTGGCCCAAG
>SJXO01007494.1:24115-76678 GCA_006408615.1 Connochaetes taurinus
CAAGACTGGGTGGGAGGGCCTCAGGGAGGCCCTCTACTGTTTTCTGAATCCCCTCACTCATTGTTTATTTCTTTTTTTTTTTTTAGAAGTGTAGAGCATTTTATTATTATTTTTTCATTTCTTATATGATATTATACATGTTTCAATGCCATTCTCCCAAATCATCCCACCCTCTCCCTCTCCCACAGAGTCCAAAAGACTGTTTGATACATCTGTGTCTCTTTTGCTGTCTCGCATACAGGGTTATCGTTACGTTGTTTCTTAATAGTTGGTTGCATGTGATTGAGGCCCACCGCTGTGCTGTCCAATGACTGAGCAGGACCACTAATGGTCACTCATTGACAGCTGGTTGCCAGTGGGCAGGGCCCAATGAAGCATCCACCAATGGTTGAGCAGGACTCATTGCCTGGTAACAGGGTGAGCCCTAATGACATACAGCAATGGCTGCAATCTATGCAGTCCATGGGATCGCTAAGAGTCGGACACGACCGAGCGACTTCACTTCCACTCTTCACTTTCATGCATTGGAGGAGGACATGGCAACCCACTCCAGTGTTCTTTCCTGGAGAATCCCAGGGACAGAGGAGCCTGGTGGGCTGCTGTCTATGGGGTTGCACAGAGTCGGACATGACTGAAGCGACTTAGCCGCATGGAATGCACTCACTGGGCTCTGTTACACTATCAGATATCCTCCCCATGGAAGACCAGGAAATTCTCCTACTGGACCACTGAGGAGATCTGAAAGGGTGGGAAAGCAACCCCCTTTGTCTGTTGCAAAAATGGAAGAAAAAAAAAATCAATATGGTCTGTAGGCCACTGGACATAATAGGGATAGAGTAGGCTAATTAGTTGTTTTAGAAATCCCACTAGGAGATTAAAGACTGGAGGGAATTTTTGTAGTGGTGGCCTTCCTAGGCTGAACCTGAGGCTTGATGGGCCCTTCGAGCCCTGGCACCAGCCTGCATACTCCATTGTGGCAGGGGTCACTTTACCACACCTTTCCAAGTGCAGCTGCACCTAACCCACCAGACCAGCCCACTTCTGCTGCCACCCAACCACTGCACAAGCAGACAGGTGGGAGCTCCACTCTGGGGCACCAGCTCTGGGGCCAACTCCTCCCTCACAGGCTGGCTGGTACAGCCAGTGGCAGGCTGAGCCCATGGTGCCTGCCGCCTCAGACAGTGATCACAGTTGACAGGTGCACCAGTTGCTTCTACATGGCCATCGTGGCCTCGGCCACAGGCATACCTCCTTCCCCCAGGGCTGGAGGATAACGTTGCTGGAGCTGCTGGGTACTTCTTCAGACCTGGCACTTTCTGGAGTTATTCACACCCTTATGCTCAGGGTGCAGTGGCAGTGAGGTAGGCACCAGGTATAGAAACCTCGCTTTTCAGTTCAGTTCAGTTCAGTCACTCAGTCGTGTCCGACTCATTGCGACCCCACGAATCGCAGCACGCCAGGCCTCCCTGTCCATCACCAACTCCCGGAGTTCACTCAGACCTGCGTCCATCGAGTCAGTGATGCCATCCAGCCATCTCATCCTCTGTCGTCCCCTTCTCTTCCTGCCCCCAATCCCTCCACTGGCTAACTGGTCATGTGCAGTGGGTCCATCCCCCAAGACGTGACCAGTTAGTAACAACTGTCACCCAGCAACCAATAGTGGTCCTGTTCAACCATTGGTTGGTGCCACAGTGGTCCCTCGCCTTTTCCCTTTTGTATATAAAAGGACCCCAAATTGGGACTCAGGGAAGATGGCCTTTTTGAGATGCTAGTCTTTATCTTCTTGGTCTACTAACATTCCAACTCAAGTCATTATTCCTTGACCTGTCCTGCTGCAAGAAGGAACTTAGGCTCTGTAACATTTTAAGGGAATGTGGGAGACTTCTGTAAGCTAATGACCTCTTAAGAAAAGAATCCAGTAAACGAGCAACAATCTACACTAGCTTGAAGGAAGACCAGGTGCATCAAGCACCAGACACACTCAAGCCACAAACCCTGATAATTACACACAAGCAATTGAAACGGGGGCCGAAATCATGTTATGTGAAGTCAGAGAGTTAATAGTCCTTGAAGAGGAGCACTTCTGCATGTAGCCAAGAGAGAAACTAAGTGAAAGGGAGTATTATACTAAAACCTGAGCTGAATTACCATAGTAAGTGTCACCACCCTTTAGCTAATAATTGTTGTTTAGTCACTAAAGTGAAAGTGAAGTCACTCAGTTGTGTCCAACTCTTTGTGACCCCGTGGATTGTAGCCTACCAAGCTCCTCTGTCCATGGGATTCTCCAGGCAAGAATACTGGAGTGGGTTGCCATTTCAAACACTAAGTCCTGTCCAACCTTTTGCAGCCCTTTTAAGTGCAGCACGCCAGACTTCCCTGTCCTTAACTATCTGCCTGAGTTTGCTCAAGTTCATGTCTATTGAGTCAGTGATCCTATCCAACCATCTCATCCTCTGTTGTCCCCTTCTCCTCCTGCCTTCAATATTTCCCAGCATCAGAGTCTTTTTCAATGAGTTGGCCCTTTGGATCAGGTGGCCAAAGTATTGGCTTGAGCGATCATTAGCTTACAGAAGTCTCCCTGCTGCTGCTGCTGCTAAGTCGCTTCAGTCGTGTCCGACTCTGTGCGACCCCATAGATGGCAGCCCACCAGGCTCCCCTGGCTCTGGGATTCTCCAGGCAAGAACACTGGAATGGGTTGCCATTTCCTTCTCCAATGCATGAAAGTGAAAAGTGAAAGTGAAGTCACTCAGTCGTGTCCAACTCTTAGTGACCCCATGGCCTGTAGCCTACCAGGCTCCTCCATCCATGGGATTTTCCAGGCAAGAGTACTGGAGTGGGGTGCCATTGCCTTCTCCGACAGAAATATCCCAAATTCCCTTCAAATGTTACAGAGCCCAAGCTGCTTCTTGCTGCAGGACAGGTCGATAAGCTGGGAGAACCAGCAGATGGACTTGAATTCGAATGTTAGTAGACCAAGAAGAGAAAGACTAGCATCTCTTCAGCTTCAGCACCAGTCCTTCCAATAAATATTCAGGATTGATTTCCTTTCGGATTGACTGATTTGATCTCCTTGTTGTCCAAGGGACTTTCAAGAGTCTTCTCCAGCACCACAGTTCAAAATTATCAGTTCTTCAGCACTCAGTCTTCTCCATGGTCCAACTCTCACATCCATACATGACTTCAGGGAAAATCATTGCTTTCAGTATACAGACACCTGTAGTGATGGCTCTCCTTTTTTAGTACACTGTCTAGATTTGTCACAGCTATTCTTCCAAGGAGCAAGCATCTTTTAATTTTGTGGTCACCATTTGCAGTGAGTTTGGAGCCCAAGAATGAAATCTGACACTGTTTCCACTTTTCCCCCATCTATTTGCCATGAAGTGATAGGATCGGATGCCATAATCTTCGTCTTTAGAAGGCTGTGTTTTAAGCCAGCTTTTTTTCACTCTCCTCTTTCGCCTTCATCAAGAGGCTTTTTAGTTCCTCTTCACTTTCTGTTATTAAAGTGGTATCATCTGCATGTCTGAGACTGTTGATATTTCTCCCAGCAGTTTTGATTCCAGATTGTGAGTCATCCAGCCCAGCATTTCCTATGATGTGCTCTGCATGCAAGTTAAATAAGCAGGGTGACAATGTAGAACCTTGATGTACTCCTTTCCCAATTTTGAACCCATCGATTGTTCCATGTCTGGTTCTAACTGTTGTTTCTCATCCTACATACAGGTTTCTTGGGGGACAGGTAATGTGGTCTGGTATTCCCATCTCTTTAAGAATATTCCACAGTTTGTTGTGATCTACACAGACTTTAGTGTAGGCAATGAAGCAGAAGTAGATTTTTTGAAATTTCCTTGCTTTTTCTATAATCCAGCATATGTTGGCAATTTGATCTCTGGTTCCTCTGCCTTTTCTAAACCCAGCTTGTACATCAGGAAGTTCTCAGTTTACTTACTGCTGAAGCTTAGCTTGAGGGATTTTGAGCATAATCTTGCTAGCATGTGAAGTGAGTGCAACTGTTCAGTAATTTGAACATTCTTTGGCATTGCATTTCTTTGGGACTGGAATGAAAACTAACCTTTTCCAGTTCTGTGGCCACTACTGAGTTTTCCAAATTTGCTGGCATATTGAGTGCAGCACTTTAAATCATCCTCTTTTTTCTTAAAATTTTATTTATGTATTCATTTTTAGCTGCCCTGAGTCTTTGTTGCTGTGCGGGCTTTCCCCTAGTTGTGGTGGGTGGGGGCTGCTCTCTAGTTGTGGTGCTTCTCATTGCCGTGGCTTCTTCTTGTTGCACAACATGGGCTGTAGGTGCTCAGGCTTTAGTAGCTGCAGCACGTGGGCTCAGTAGTTGTGGCTCTCCGGCTCCAGAGCACAGGCTCAATAGTTGTGCCGCCTGGGCTTAACTGCTCCAAGGCATGCGGGATCTTCCCAGATCAGGGATTGAAGCTGTGTCTCTTGCATTGGCAAGCAGATTCTTTACCACTGAGCCTCTAGGGAAGCTCCTAAAGGCATCATCATTTAGGATTTGAAATAGCTCAGCTGAAATTCCATAACCTCCACTACCTCAGTTTGTAGTAATGCATTGTAAGGCCCACTTGACTTCACACATCAGGATGTCTGGCTCTAGGTGAGTGACCACACCATTGTGGTTATCTGGGTCATTAAGAGCTTTTTTGTACAGTTCTTCTGGGTATTCTTGTCACCTTTTCTTAATCTCTTCTGCCTGTTAGGTCCTTGATGTTTTTGTCCTTTATTGTGCCTATCTTTGCATGAACTATGCCCTTGGTATCTCCAATTTTCTTAAAGAGATCTCTAGTGTTTCTAATTCTATTGTTTTCTTCTATTTAATTGCCTTGTTCACTTAAGAAACCTTTCTTATCTCTCCTTGTTATTCTCTGGAACACTGCATTCAGTTGGATATATCTTTCTCCTTTGCCTTTCACTTCTGGCTCAGAGGATAAAGTGTCTGCCTGCAATGTGGGAGACCTGGGTTCAATCGCTGGGTTGGGAAGATCCCCTGGAGAAGGAAATGGCAACCCACTCCAGAATTCTTGCCTGGAGAATCCTATGGACAGAGGAGCCTGGTGGGCTACAGTCCATGGGGTCGCAAAGAGTCAGACACGACTGAGCGACTTCACTTTCACTTTCACTTTCTCTTCTTTTCTCAGCTATTTGTAAGGCCTCCTCAGACAACCACTTTGCCTTCTTGCATTTATTTTTCTTGGGACTGGTTCTTCTCATCACTTCCTGTATAATGTTATGAACCTCTGTCCATATTTCTTCAGGCACTATCTACCAGATCTAGTTCCTTGAATCTATTCATCACCTCCACTGTATAATCATAAGGGATTTGATTTAGGTTATACTTGAGTGGCCTAGTGGTTTTCCCTACTGTTTTCAACTTAAGCCTGAATTTTGCAATAAAGAGCTGATGATCTGAGCCACAGTCAGTTCTGGGTCTTGTTTTTGCTGACTGTATAGAGATTCTCTGTCTTCAGCTGCAAAGAATATAATCAAGATGATGTCAGTGTTGACCATCTGGTGATGTGCATGTGTAGAGTCGTCTCTTGTGATGTTGGAAGAGGGTGTTTGCTATGACCAGTGTGTTCTCTTGGCAAAACTCTCAGCCTTGCTGTGCTTCATTTTGTACTCCAAGGCCAAACTTACCTGTCACTCCAGGTATCTCTTGACTTTCAACTTTTACATTCCAGTCCCCTATGATGAAAAGGACATCTTTTCTCAGTGTTAGTTCTAATCTTGTACCGTTTTGCAGAATCGTTCAATTTCAGCTTCATCAGCAATAGTGGTTGGGGCACAAACTTGGATTACTGTGATGTTGAATGGTGTGCCTTGGAAATGAACTGAGACCATTCTGTCATTTTTGAGACTGCACCCAAGTACTGTATTTCATACTCATTTGTTAACTATGAGGGTCAATACATTTCTTCTAAGGGATTCTTGCACACAGTAGTAGATATAATGGTGAAAGTGAAAGTCACTCAGTCATGTCCGACTCTTTGTGACCCCATGGACTCTACAGTCCGTAGAATTCTCCAGGCCAGAATACTAGAGTGGGTAGCATTTCCCTTCTCCAGGGGATCTTCCTAACCTAGGGATAGAATCCAGGTCTCCCACATTGTAGATGGATTTTTTTTACCAGCTGAGCCACAACGGAAGCCCAAGAATAAGGAGTGGGTAGACAATCCCTCCTCCAGTGGATCTTCCCCACCCAGGAATCGAACCAGGGTCTCCTAGATTGCAGGCAGATTCTTCACCAACTGAGTGATTAAGGAAGCCAGATATAATGGTCATCTGAATTAAATTTGCCCATTCTCATTTTAGTTCAGATTCCTAAAACATCGATGTTCACTCTTGCCATCTCCTGTTTGATCCCTTCCAATTTACCTTGGAAGTGGTAAAACTTGGGTTTCTCTAAGGTAAGAGAAGAGAAACCCAAGTTAGACGGTAGACGCTGAGAGAGGGCTTCAGAGGGCAGACAGACGAAAAGCACAATCAGGGAAAACTAGCCAATCTGATCAGTAGCCTGCACCAAGCTCCTCTATCCATGGGATTTTCTAGGCAAGAGTACTGGAGTGGGTTGCCGTTTCATTCTCCAGGGAATCTTCCCGACCCAGGGATCAAACCCAGGTCTCCCACATTGTAGACAGATGCTTTACCGTCTGAGCCACCAGGGAGGTCCCAAACATGGACCCCAGCCTTGTCTAACTCAATGAAACTGGGCCATACCGTGTGGGGCCACCCAAGATGGATGGGTCATGGAGGGGAGGTCTGACTGGAGAAGGGAATGGCAAACCACTTCAGTATTCTTGCCTTGAGAACCCCATGAACAGTATGTAAAGGCAAAAAGATAGGACACTGAAAGATGAACTCCCCAGGTCAGTAGGTGCCCAATATGATGCTGGAGATCAGTAGAGAAATAACTTAAGAAAGAATGAAGGGATGGAGCCAAAGCAAAAACAACACCCAGTTGTGGACGTGACTGGTGATAGAAGCAAGGTCCGATGCTGTAAAGAGCAATATTGCATAGGAACCTGGAATGTTAGGTCCACGAAGGCAAATTGGAAGTGGTCAAACAGGAGATGGCAAGACTGAATGTCAACATTCTAGGAATCAGCAAACTAAAATGGACTGGAATGAGTGAACTTAACTCAGATGACCATTTTATCTGCTACTGTGGGCAGGAATCCCTTAGAAGAAATGGAGTAGCCATCATAATCAACAAAAAACTCCTAAATGCAGTACTTGGATGCAATCTCAAAAACGATGAAATGATCTCTTGTTTGTTTCCAAGGCAAACCATTCAATATCACGGTAATCCAAGTCTGTGCCCTGACCAGTAACACTGAAGAAGCTGAAGATGAACGGTTCTATGAAGACCTACAAGACCTTTTAGAACTAACACCCAAAAAAAGGTGTCCTTTTCATTATAGGGGACTGGAATGCAAAAGAAGGAATTCAGGAAACACCTGGAGTAACAGGCAAATTTGGCCTTGGATACAGAATGAAGCAGGGCAAAGGCTAATAGAATTTTGCTAAGAAAACACACTGGTCATAGCAAACACCCTCTTCCAACAACATAAGAGACGACACATGGACATCAACAGATGGCTAATACCAAAAGCAGATTGATTAGATTCTTTGCAGCCAAAAATGGAGAAGCTCTATACAGTCAGCAAAAACAAGACTGGGAGCTGACTGTGGTTCAGATCATGAACTCCTTATTGCCAAATTCAGACTTAAATTGAAGAAAGTGGGGAAAAACACTAAACCATTAGGTATGACCTAAATCAAATCCCTATTATTATACAGTGGAAGTGACAAATAGATTTAAGGGACTAGATCTGATAGATAGAGTGCCTGATGAACTATGGACAGAGGTTCATGGCATTGTACAGGAGATAGGGATCAAGACCATCTCCGGGGAAAAAAAATGCAAAAAAGCAAAATGGCGGCTGTCTGAGGAGGCCTTACAAATAGCTGTGAATAGAAGAGAAGCTAAGGAAATATATACCCATTTGAATGCAGAATTCCAAATAATAACAAGGAGAGATAAGAAAGCCTTTCTCAGTGATCAATACAAGAAAATAGAGGAAAACAATAGAATTGGAAAGACTAGAGATCTCTTCAAGAAAACTAGAGATACCAAGGGAACATTTCATGCAAAGATGGGCTCAATAAAGGACACAAATGGTATGGACCTGAAAAGGAGCAGAAGATATTAAGAAGAGGTGGCAAGGATACACAGAAGAACTGTACAAAAAAGATCTTCATGATTCAGTTAATCACGATGGTGTGATCACTCACCTAGAGCCAGACATCCTGGAATGTGAAGTCACGTGGGCTTTAGAAAGCATCACTACAAACAAAGCTAGTGGAGGTGATGGAATTCCAGTTGAGCTATTTCAAATCTTGAAAGATAATGCTGTGAAAGTGCTGCACTCAATATGCCAGCAAATTTGGAAAACTCAGCAGTGGCCACAGGACTGGAAAATGTCAGTTTTCATTCCAGTCTCAAAGAAAGGAAATGCCAAAGAATGCTCAAACTACGGCATAATTGCACTCATCTCACACACTAGTAAGGCAATGCTCAAAATTCTCCAAGCCAGGCTTCAGCAATACGTGAACCGTGAACTTCCAGATATTCAAACTTGTTTTAGGAAAGGCAGAGGAACCAGAGATCCAATTGCCAACATCCGCTGGATCATGGAAAAAGCAAGAGAGTTCCAGAAAAACATCAATTTCTGCTTTATTGACTATGCCAAAGCATTTGACTGTGTGGATCACAAGAAACTGTGGAAAATTCTTCAAGAGATCGGAATACCAGACCACCAGACCTGCCTCTTTAAAAACCTGTATGCAGGTCAGGAAGCAACAGTTAGAACTGGACATGGAACAACAGACTGGTTCCAATTAGGAAAAGGAGTACATCAAGGCTGTATATTGTCTCTCTGCTTATTTAACTTACGTGCAGAGTACATCATGAGAAATCCTGGGCTGGAGGAAGCACAAGCTGGAATCAAGATTGCCGGGAGAAATCTCAATAACCTCAGATATGCAGATGACAACACCCTTATGACAGAAAGCGAAGAGGAACTAAAGAGCCTCTTGATGAGAGTGAAAGTGGAGAGTGAAAAAAGTTGGCTTAAAGCTCCACATTCAGAAAACTAAGATCATGGCATCTGATCCCATCACTTCATAGCGAATACATGGGCAAACAGTGGAAACAGTGAGAGACTTTATTTTTAGGGGCTCCAAAATCAGTGCAGATGGTGATTGCAGCCATGACATTAAAAGATGCTTACTTTTTGAAAGGAAGGTTATGACCAACCTAGACAGCATATTAAAAAGCAGAGACATTACTTTGCCAACAAAAGTCCATCTCATCAAGGCTATGGTTTACCCAGTAGTTTTGTATGAACGTGAGAGTTGGACTATAAAGAAAGCTGAGCGCAAAAGAATTGATGCTTTTAAACTGTGGTATTGGAGAAGACTCTTGAGAGTCCTTTGGACTGCAAGGAGATCCAACCAGTCCACCCTAAAGGAGATCAGTCCTGGGTGTTCATGGGAAGGTCTGATGTTGAAGCTGAAACTCCAATACTTTGGTCACCTGATGCAAAGAACTGACTCATCTGAAAAGACCCTGATGCTGGGAAAGATTGAGGGCAGGAGGAGAAGGGGATGACAGAGGATGAGATTTGTGGATGGCATCACTGACTCAATGGACATGAGTTTGGGTGGGCTCTGCGAGTTGGTGTTAGACAGGGAGGCCCTGCGCACTGCAGCTCATGGGGTTGCAGTGTTGGACACACCTGAGTGACTGAACTGAATTTACCTTGATTCATGAACCTACCATTCCAGGTTCCTATGCAATATTGTTCTTTACTGCATCGAACTTCACTTTCACCACCAGATACAATCACAGCTGGGCGTTGTTTCTGCTTTGGCTCAGCCTCTTCATTCTTCCTGTAGCTATTATTCTGCTCTCCCCCAGAAGTATACTGGACACCTACCAACCTGGGGGGATAATCTTTCAGTGTCATATCTTTTTGCCATTTCATGTTGTTCATGGGGTTCTCAAGGCAAGAATACTGAAGTGGTTTGCCATTCACTTCCCCAGTGGACCACATTTCGTCAGACCCTAACTAGCAGGGACATGCCCTTCAGCTGCTCCCTGTACCTCAGGACATGCCCAGTGCCCTGGTTCTCCCACCACTGGTCCTTGTTGATCATGTAAACGTTCACTGGTCATCAGGTGCTGGTCCATGTGTGGCTGAGGGTCAAGGCCAAGGCCCTGCTGGCATGGCTGGGAAGTGGGTCAGGGACAGCTAGAGCCGATGTTGAAGGATGTCCAGGAGCAGAGGGCACCCCACCCTCTCTGCTGTCACTGGTCACCCCAGGGCTGATCTGCCACTGGGAGGTACTGGTCACCCTGGAGCCGATCTGCTGCCAGGAGTGGAGGGCACCCTGGCCTTTCTACTGCCACTGGCCGCCCAGGAGTCATTGGCCACCCTGGAGCCAACCTGCCACCAAGGAGTCACTGTCCAACATGGAGCCCACCCAGCTCCCAGAAGGCACTGTCTGTCACGGAGCTAGTCAGCTGCCCAGGAGTCACTATCCACCTAGGAGCAGAGAGCACCCCAGCCTCTCCACTGCTGCTGGCCTCCCTGAGGCCCACCCACCACGACCATCTGCTCTGCGCTGGGAACTGGGGGTGCTGGTCACTACCCTACTCCTGCCTCCATCCCAGCATGATCTCTGCAAAGCCGCTTCCCAGGCTACCAATGCCCCTTCAGGCACTGATTTAAACAGTGCCCTGACAGTCCCATTTAGACCCTATAGAGCCAAAAGAAGACTAATGATATAAGCCTTGACATCCGTGCAAAAATGAGGAGGAAAGTAGTCCTCTCCCCCTCCCTACTTTTCTTTTGTTTATAAAAGTAAAGCCTTCTCAGTCCTCCGGGCAGAGCCTTCTCACCTGCCCACTTGTATCTGTCACAAGTGTACTACACTAATAAACTCATTCTTTGACTCCTACTTTGTCTCTCTGAATTTTTGTGCAGACCAAAGGACCTAAGCTCCAGTAAGTCCTGAGACCAGGTGAGTAGTTTCAATTAAAAGCAGTGGCTCAAGTCCCCTATTAAGCCAGGGATTATGGGTTCAAGTCCCAGCCCATGGGTTTGAGCCCAATCTGAATTTTGCTTGGGTTCAAGTTCCACCTGAGAAGGAGTGAGGGTTCAGACACATTTGTTCTATGGTGGTCTGAGTTTTACAGTAGCATTGGGCTTTTTGGACTTCCCTGGTGGCTCAGACGGTAAAGTGTCTGTCTACAATGCAGGAGACCCGGGTTCGATCCCTGGGTCAGGAAGAACCCCTGGAGAAGGAAATGGCAATCCACTCCAGTACTATTGCCTGGAAAATCCCATGGACAGAGGAGCTTGGGAGGCTACTGTCCATGGGGTTGCAAAGAGTCGGACACGACTGAGTGACTTCACTCACTCACTCACTCTGGGCTTTTTATTTCACAATAGCCCATTTCACTAATTCTTATGTGAAATCTCCTTTCACCTCAATTTTGGAGTTACTTCAGACTGCCCTCATTGATTTTATATAAATGTTTCTAACGTATAACTAAATCCTATCATATATTGTAAAGTTTCAGTTCAGTTCAGTTCAGTCACTCAGTCGTGTCCGACTCTTTGCGACCCCATGAATTGGTTTACCAGAGATTAATATCACATTCAGTGGCTCCATGAGTTCTTCAAAGACCCCAGTGTTTCCATCTTTCTAGCCACATTCTCAGAGGTCAGGTTCCCAGGGTAGTTCCTCAAGGCACAGAATGGCTGCTGCACCACCAGGCTTCTCATCCAGGATGCTATGATATCCACCAGAAGGGAGAAGATGTGCTTTCTCTTCTTCATTCCTCCCCTTAAGAGCAAGAAAGCTTTACCCAGCAGCCTCCCATTGGCCATGATTATATCACATGATTAAGCTCAAGGAATCGTGAACCGTGAACTTCCAGATGTTCAAGCTGGTTTTAGAAAAGGCAGAGGAACCAGAGATCAAATTGCCAACATCTGCTGGATCATCGAAAAAACAAGAGAGATCCATAGAAACATCTATTTCTGCTTTATTGACTACACCAAAGCCTTTGACTGTGTGGATCACAATAAACTGTGGAAAATTCTTCAAGAGATGGGAATCCCAGACCACCTAACCTGCCTCTTGAGAAACCTATATGCAGGTCAGGAAGCAACAGTTAGAACTGGACATGGAACAACAGACTGGTTCCAAATAGGAAAAGGAGTACATCAAGGCTGTATATTGTCACCCTGATTATTTAACTTATATGCAGAGTACATCATGAGAAATGCTGGGCTGGAGGAAGCACAAGCTGGAATCAAGATTGCCAGGAGAAATATTAATAACCTCAGATATGCAGATGACAACACCCTTATGGCAGAAAGTGAAGAGGAACTAAAGAGCCTCTTGATGAGAGTGAAAGTGGAGAGTGAAAAAGTTGGCTTAAAGCTCAACATTCAGAAAACGAAGATCATGGCATCCGGTCCCATCACTTCATGGGAAATAGATGGGGAAACAGTGGAAACACTGTCAGACTTTATTTCGAGGGGCTCCAAAATCACTGCAGATGGTGACTGCAGACATGACATTAAAAGACGCTTACTCCTTGGAAGAAAAGTTATGACCAACCTAGATAGCATATTCAAAAGCAGAGACATTACTTTGCCAACAAAGATCTGTCTAGTCAAGGCTATGGTTTTTCCGGTGGTCATGTATGGATGTGAGAGTTGGACTGTGAAGAAGGCTGAGCGCTGAAGAATTGATGCTTTTGAACTGTGGTGTTGGAGAAGACTGTTGAGGGTCCCTTGGACTGCAAGGAGATCCAACCAGTCCATTCTGAAGGAGATCAGCCCTGGGATTTCTTTGGAGGGAATGATGCTAAAGCTGAAACTCCAGTACTTTGGCCACCTCATGCGAAGAGTTGACTCATTGGAAAAGACTCTGACGCTGGGAGGGATTGGGGGCAGGAGGAGAAGGGGACGACAGAGGATGAGATGGCTGGATGGCATCACTGACTCAATGGACGCAAGTCTGAGTGTACTCCGGGAGTTGGTGATGGACAGGGAGGCCTGGCGTGCTGCGATTCATAGGGTCGCAGAGTCGGACACGTCTGAGAGACTGAACTGATCTGAACTGAACTGAATCCACACAACCCACATCTTATAGGTTAATCAACTATGGGATTTTTCTGGTGGTTTCAGGCTTTTGGACCCAGAAACTGGAAATACACTTAAACCATGTCATAGTAAGCCAAATTATAATGAGATTTGATTAACTTAATTGGATCTAGATTATTTCATTATTTCATATCTACATATTTCACTTTGTAAATTTGTCTACAACTTGTCAGCATATCCTTAAATTTGGGAGCTCTTTTTTTTTTTTTTTTTTCCTAGTTAGGAACCAAGAACAGGAACCAAGGATTTTAGTATTTAGCAAGACCATCTCCAAGAAAAGGAAGTGGAAAAAGACAAAATGGTTGTCTGATGAGGCCTTACAAATAGCTGAGATAAGAAGAGAAGCAAAAGGGAAAGGAGAAAATGAAAGATATACCCATTTGAATGCAGAGTTCCAAAAAATAGCAAGGACAGATAAGAAAGCCTTCCTCAGTGATCAATGCAAGGAAATAGAGGAAAACAATAGAATGGGAAAGACTAGAGATCTCTTAAGAAAATTATACATACCAAGGGAACATTTCATGCAAAGATGAGCACAATAAAGGAAAGAAATGGTATGGACCTAACAGAAGCAGAAGATATTAAGAAGAGGTGGCAAGAATACACAGAAGAACTTTACAGACAAGATCTTACTGACCCAGATAGTCATGATGGTGTGATCACTCACCTAGAGCCAGACATCCTGGAGTGTGAAGTCAAGTGAGTATTAGGAAGCATCATTATGAACAAAGCTAGTGGAGGTAATGGAATTCTAGTTGAGCTATTTCAAACTCTAAAAGATGATGCTGTGAAAGTGCTGCACTCAATATGCCAGCAAATCTGGAAAACTCAGCAGTGGCCACAGGACTGGAAAAGGTCAGTTTTCATTCCAATCTCAAAGAAAAGCAATGCCAAAGAATGTTCAAACTGCCACACAATTGCACTCATCTCACACACTAGGAAAGTAATGCTCAACATTCTCCAAGCCAGGCTTCAACAGTACATGAACTGAGAACTTCCAGATGTTCAAGCTGGATTTAGAAAAGGGAGAGGAACCAGAGATCAAATTGCCAATATCCACTGGATCATCGAAAAAGAAGAGATTTCCAGGAAAAATGTCTACTTCTGCTTTATTGACTATGCCAAAACCTTTGACTGTGTGGATCACAAGAAACTGTGGAAAATTCTGAAAGATATGGGAGTACAGACCACCTTACCTGCCTCCTGAGAAATCTGTATGCAGGTTAAGAAGTAACAGGTAGAACTGGACACAAAACAACAGACTGATTACAAATCAGAAAAGGAGTATATCAAGGCTGTATGTTGTCATCCTGCTTATTTAACTTAAATGCAGAGCACATCACGTGAAATCCAGGGGTGGATGAAGCAGAAGCTGGAATCACGATTTCCAGGAGAAATATCAACAACCTCAGATATGGAGATGACACCACAATTATGGCAGAAAGTGAAGAAGAACTGAAGAGCCTCTTGATGAAAGTGAAAGAGGAGAGTGAAAAAGTTGGCTTAAAACTCAACATTCAGAAAACTAAGATCATAGCATCTGGTCCCATTCCTTCATAGCTAATAGATGGGGAAACAGTGGAAACAGTGACAGACTTTCTTTTGGGGGGCTCCAAAATCACTGCAGATGGTAACTGCAGCCATGAAATTAAAAGTTTGCTCCTTGGAAGACAAGTTATGACCAAACTAGATAGCATGTTAAAAAGCAGAGACATTACTTTACCAACAAAGGTCCATCTAGTCAAAGCTATGGTTTTCCAGTAGTCATGGATGGATGTGAGATTTGGACTATAAAGAAAGCTGAGCGCTGAAGAATTGATGCTTTTGAACTGTGGTGTTGGAGAAGACTCTTGAGAGTCCCTTGGACTGCACGAAGATCCTACCAGTCCATCCTAAAGGAGATCAGTCCTGAGTGTTCATGGGAAGGTCTGATGCTGAAGCTGAAACTCCAATACTTTGGCCACCTGATGCAAAGAATCAACTCATTGGAAAAAGACCCTGATGCTGGGAAAGACTGAAGGTAGGAGGAGAAGGGGACAACAGAGGAAGAGATGGTTGGATGGCATCACCGATGCAATGGATATGAGTTTGAGTAGGCTGTGGAAGCTGGTGATGGACAGGAAAGCCTGGTGTGCCACAGTCCATTGGGTTGCAAAGAGTCAGACACGACTAAGCCAGTGAAGTGAAATGAACTGAACGGAATTCCAGGATGTATCCAGAAATTGATCCCATTCACACAGTGTAGTTGAAGAGGGCCCTACAGTTCTTCCCAGGACAGACCCCATCTCATCCTTGGCCACATCCTCCAACTGCCTTATGTTTGTAGAAAAGTTTTAGTCTCCCAGGCCTCACGGGAGTCCCAAAAGCCTGGCTCAAGAATTAATGACTAAAAGAATGAGAACATGTAGTAATAAAAAAAACAGCTGTAAAGCCAGGAGAACTGAAAAGAAACAACAGATCAGCCAATCCATCCCATCTAGCAGTCACAGACTCTAGCTCCTCCATGAAGGACACGGATAATGTCTGATGCACATTCTTAAGTTGTTTTATAGATGCTAAAACGCTCACCAAATGGAAGAAGCTAACTACATGATGACAGTGAGCACCGTCTAGCACTTGGGAAAAAGATACACAGTGCCTCTAGTAACAAGTCATACATTCTTTTGGCTCTTATAATAAAACAAAACATTTTTTAAATGGATATCCAGTTTATGATTTGATATCCAGTATCTCCAGAGTAGCAACTGCATCCCTTTAAATAGCTGAAATAAATAGTCTTGTTTGATGAAGAATGTCCTGGCAGCAGGATCTGATGGATCGAGAGGGTGGTTAGGAAGACTCTATGTGCACCTAGTTTATCAAACAACTCTGGTCCCTTCAGGAGCCCAAGGTAAGAGTGGGGCTTAGGCCATTGGTGCCTCCTCAGCAGGGAGCAGCACAGCTCAGAGGGCAGAAAGAGGTGGGGGCAGGAGGGCTGGGGGCACTGTGCAGGCCCAGAGGTCCAGAACATGAAGGCTAGAAAGGCCCCGTGTCTATGCAGGGCCCTGCATACAACACCTGAGCAATGTCCCTCATTACCTCATATTATTTTGGAGGCTACTCTGTCCTTTGCGCCCTCATATTCTCTCACTGTGTACCATCAACGTGCATAGATTTAGTCATGATCTTTTTGCATGTCCACCAGTTTCTCCAGGTCTAGCGTCTCACTCAAATCTCAGTCCTATTTCTTCACATGGGACACTTTTATCTAGCTTATTCCACCATCCGTGCAGACCCCAAGGACTACACAGCCTCGTGAGTCATCGCCTTCTAACACCAGGTCCTCACTTGTCCTGGGTTCCCTCTCTCTGCACTAAATGTCCTCCTCTTAGACACCAAATTCTGCAGCATGGCACATATTTGTCTCTTCCTTTCAGATCCAGTTCTATTGCCTTGTCTGGCCCTAATCTTCACTTTAAGTTTTTGCAAGAACTGCTGAGCTGACCTATTCAGATATGGGTTCTGTTCCCTCCAAACATCTTACACAATGTGACTAAAAGAATCCTCAATAATCACATTGGCTAGTGATTTTCTGTTTCCTATAAAATGAAGGGGCACTTCTGTCTTTCTTTCTAGGTCATTTGTATTTTTTACTGTCTTTTCTCTCCTTCCATCCCCCAACCCTGACATGTGTACTAAGGTGCACAGAACAGTGCTCCACCCAG
Organism: Connochaetes taurinus; assembly: GCA_006408615.1. Classification (NCBI taxonomy): domain Eukaryota; kingdom Metazoa; phylum Chordata; class Mammalia; order Artiodactyla; family Bovidae; genus Connochaetes; species Connochaetes taurinus. The sequence goes on from SJXO01007494.1 coordinate 41,094, forward strand.
ACACCCTTTTTAGGGCCAATGCACCCATCTCACTCCACCTCCAACCCTGATGAAAAGAGAAGTTGCTAGTGGCTCAAAGCTGGCTGCCTGGACTTTTCTGGTGGTACAGTGGATAAGAATCTGCCTGCTAATGCAGGGGACACAGGTTCAATCCCTGGTCTGGGAAGACTCCACATGCCACGGAGCAACTGAGCCTGTGCCCCACAACTACTGAGCCCAGGCTCTAGAGCCTGTGCTCAGCAACAAGAGAAGCCACCGAAATGAGAAGCTCGAGCATTGCAATTACAAGGTAGCCCCTGCTCTCAGCAACTAGAGAGAGCCCACACTCAGCAACGAAGACTCAGAACAACCACAATATATTATATAAAAAAAAATAACTGGCTGCCTCCCAAGCATTCCCCCAGCAGAGGAAAACACACACCCTGCCCGGGGATGGCTGGAGGCCAGCAGCCACCTGCTGTGGGCTACAAAGCCTGTCCTTCCTACTCCAATTTGAGACAACTCTATATGCCGCCCCAGCCCTAGAATGCCCATAGGATCAGATGAGGCCTTGACTGCAACCAGACTGTTTTTTCTGATCCTGTTTTCTTCACTTACAGGTCTATGTTGTGTGAGGACTTCCCAATAAACCTGCTACACATACCAGGTGATCTTGGAGTCTGCAAAACCGTCCTAAGACAGGCAGTTCCAGGAGTGACCCAGAGTGTGCGCTCTAAAACCCCATCTGGAGACGGATCACTCACCAGTCAGTGGCCAAGGATGGCCCCTGGGATGCCGTGGCAGCGCACCATTAGTGCTTTTTCCCCAGGGTAAACTAAGGAAGAGTACCGGTTGGGGGACTCTTGGCTGGCACAGTACTTTAAGAATAGAAACAGAGTGACCATCAAGACCTTCGAATTGGCTACCAATTTCTAAAGGGAATGAAACAGACTTAGGGCAACTGTTGGTCAGTGCAGTGAGAACCTGAAAGTCATGGGGCCTCTGGCATCCCCTGATTAAGCCCAGTCTCCTGCAGGAAGGCAGAATTGTTGTACAGGTGGGTCTATTTCAGAAAAGCCTGGATTCTTCAACAAGTCTCCTGTGCCAAAGTTAGAATCCTAATAGGCAGTGAAATCCCTAAAATTGGATGGGAATACCTCGGTAGATATAGTTGAGGATCTCAAATTCCCCAACCCCTCTGAATCTAACAGGCCCACAATCAGGCACCCACCCCTACTGGGGATGGTCTGAATTGACTAAAGGAGAATTAAGTTGCTGTAAGAGCCAGGAAAGTAAGCATGGGATTGTGTTCAGAGAGCGCTGAACACTGCACTGGATAGCACCGTGAAAACATCACAAAGCAACCAATTCCTTACATTTTTAGCTATTTCTCTTTTAACAGGAAGTAGTTTCTGCTCAGTGTCATGGCAGGAAACTCGTACCCCTTCTCTCCTCACGCCTGCCTCTTCACCGTCACGGGGGGCTTTCGAGTTTCAGTTTAACTAATCCCTAGAGAGTTCCCCCTCTCTATCCCATCCATCCCAGCCCAAACCCTGAGACGTATGATGCTTCAGCATCTTCAGTGAAATATTACTCAGTGTATAAGCCCAGCTCCTCCACTCTCCCAGCCCTGTGAAAGGCTCTCCAGGCATTACTTTTGGGGAGAACAGCTGGTAAGTCATCACGTGGCCTGGCCCTTACTGAGATCCACGCTGCGAAATCAAAACATGTGGAACAATACCTGGATGTGTCTTGAACACTTAGTAAAAGCAGTTTACACGTTGGGGCAGTTCTAACACCCACATTCACATCCAGCCCTTAGCGTGGCTATGCTCTAACCACAATGATGGAAGCGCGCTGAGCCAAGATCATCTTCACTCACCGACTGGAAGGCCAAGAGGAAGGGGAAGGTGCACGCAAAGTGCTCAAGCCGTGTCCTTGGTATCAGGTTTGTCAGGAGAACCTCCCTGGCTGCAGCCGTGGGCCCAACCCACCTCGCGGGTTCGCCGAGGGCGGCCGCGAAAGGTGATAGGATGAGACTGAGGGACAAGACCTAGCATCCAGGCTGAAGGGGCGGAAGGGCAGCTCTGTGCGTGAGCAGAGTGGGCACCGCGCATCACCAGATCCCTGCGCACCACCTTTAAGTCCTCATCCACGAGGGACTAGGGGTGGTGATGACTTTCCAGCACGTTCCAGGGCAGTGCAGAGCCTGCTGGGGGGCGGAGAGGCACAGACTTGGATGGGGCCTCGGGAACATGTGCAGCTGCACCAGCCGGCAGTGGGGCTGGGGTAGGCGGGGCCTTGCACTAGCGCCGGCTCACTTTCTGGATTTTTCGGAGGCAAGGGGGGGCGTGTCCTGGTAGTGCCAAGGGCCCCAGGAGCAAGGTGGGACTGGAGGCCACTGAGCGTGAAGGCTGGAAAGCTTCCAGCACCTCCTGCAATGTGCGAAGAGTCTGGGGGTTTGATGAGCTACGTGTGGGCGGGCGACTGAGGGGAAGGAAGGGTGAGGGGGCGCCTGATTCCTTGAGTGATTAGCCGGGCTCTGAGAAAACAGAGGCCAACATCCCTGTCCAGCTTTGTCGCGCAGAGGGAGAGAAATTTGCCTAGAGTCGCACGGCTGCTGATTAAGAGCCGGAGGTTCAGAGTTGGGTGTCTGTCTCCTGAGCCATCAGAGTGAACCGCTGGACATGGGTGTGGTCAGGAAGATTAACAACACGGGAAAAGGTGGTCGTGAGTTACATGCACAATCCCCGATTTAAAGAAGGCTAAGTAACTTTTTCAATCCAGTGAAGAATTAAAGACCCAAAACAGGTTTCCCAGGGAAGCAAATTTTGCCTCAATACTGTATTATCAAAGGCTGTCCTCTGAATTTCAGACACCAGGATCACAAGAATCAGTTGACTCGTAAAACTCTTATCTAGTATCTATAGAATATATACAGCTGCTGCTGCTAAGTTGTGTCAGTCGTGTCCAGCTCTGTGCGACCCCACAGACGGCAGCCCACCAGGCTCCTCTGTCCCTGGGATTCTCCAGGCAAGAACACTGGAGTGGGTTGCCATTTCCTTCTCCAATGCATGAAAGTGAAAAGTGAAAGTGAAGTTGCTCAGTCGTGTCTGACTCTTCTCGACCCCATGGACAGTAGTCTACCAGGCCCCTCCGTCCATGGGATTTTCCAAGCAAGAGTACTGGAGTGGGTTGCCATGTCCTCTCCAGAATATATACTAAATAAACATATAATTGTATGTTATGTATTTATGTGTGTATACATATATTCTGTGTTTATGAATGTATTTGCACTTATTACACATGTATGTATTCTGTATTTCTACATTGCTGGAGAAGTCCGAATAGTACAATGCCAGATACTTTTGTTCCTTCCAATTACATTTAAGAATTATCATTGTTTAAGGGAGTCTAAAATTCAGTGCTGTACATATATGGTTAAAAAAAGTATCCAACTGGATCATGAGCACACTTTCTGCACATACTCCACGCTGCCAGCAGCCCCTGGGAATCTGAGAAAAGTCTGGAGGACACCATTCTAGCTGACAGCATGCAAATGACTTTGCAGAAGCCCCTTCCCTACAACACGTCAAGATGTGGAACAGAACACTCAAGTGTTTGAGAGTGGCAGGCAAAGTGATCAGCACTCAGACTCCTGAAATAAAAAAGGGAAGAAGTGAAAATTCAGATCTGGAAGCAGAATCACAAAGTACAGGCACACACATCAGAAAGACCTGGCATAATATGCTTCACACATTTTTGCTAAGTTACTTTCTGTTTGTTTCATTTTATCAGCACACACCTGATATGTATTATACCCTACACAGTCCTCTTCTCTGATGCTAGTATGTTCAATTCTACAATATGCTGAGAAGAAAAAATTATAGCCTATACAGGTTATAGATAGCCATTCCCTCTCGAAGTCACCTTTATTAATATTAGAACATGTAAATTCAGGTTTGTTTCAGGTTCCAGGATAACAGGAACAAGACGTCTTGGCTATTCCTTTATCTATCTTTAAGCAAGTTCTTAATGATTAGATCCTAATTGGTTTTCAGTGAGGTTCTGTGTGTGTATGGACCTTCCTGGTGGCTCACTGTATGCACTGCAGTAGACATACACTGGAGAAGGAAATGGCACCCCACTCCAGTGCTCTTGCCTGCAGAACCCCAGGGACGGGGGAGCCTGGTGTGCTGCCATCTATGGGGTCGCACAGGGTCGGACACGACTGAAGCAACTTAGCAGCAGCAGCAGAGCATACATACTGCATTGTATGTCCAGCGCAGGCACTGCAGGACATACAGGTTTGATCCCTGGGTCAGGAAGGTCCCCTGGAGAAGGAAATGTCAACCCACTCCAGTATTCCTGCTGGGATAATCTCATGGACAGAGGAGCCTGGCAGGCTACAGTCCATGGGTCTAACTCCCAAAGAGTTAGACATGACTGAGTGTGTACGCTTTGGTTCTGTGTGTTTCTGAGAGAAACAGGAAGGGAAAGGGGAATAAAGATGATTTCATTAATGAAGGAAAGTTACATAGCTCAAAATAGCCTACAATTAAAACTTCCCTCCAGGTCCTCCCCACCATTCTATGCAAAACAAAAAACTCTCACCTGAAGTGGGGGGGAAATGGACACTAAGGTTGATTACGCCCAGCTCCCAGCTGGTCCTAGCCTCTGGCCCATCTCCAGAATTCCTTGCCCCAGCCATTTAAGAGATAACGAACCCGAACAACCGTGGAGAAGAACAGACCCCCTTAAGACAGTAGATTTCCACATACATGCCTATATATACTTACTCTTTTCTTGGGTTAGGGCAGCAGCTCACTAATCTGACTGCTGCCCCTACTTGCCTCATTAAAGGTGATCTGTTCCTGTAAAATTCTGGTCTCATTCTTTTTCCGAAACTCGCCTTCTTTAACTTCCTTACCCTACAATTAATGTTAAGACTTTTATAAAAGATGTACTTCAATATGTGCAGAAAACTCATTTAACAAGACCCATTTCCAAATTATGATAAAAATTATTCAACAAGCCAGCAATAGGAGGGAATTAACCTGATAAAGGGGCAGTTCCAAAGAATGTTCAAACTACCACACAAGTGCACTCATTTCACATGGTAACAAAGTAATGCTCAAAATTCTCCAAGCCAGGCTTCAACAGTACATGAACCGAGAACTTCCAGATGTTCAAGTTGGATTTAGAAAAGGCAGAGGAACCAGAGATCAAATTGCCAACATCTGTTGGATCACAGAGAAAGCAAGAGAATTACAGAAAAACATCTGCTTCAATGACTATGCTAAAGCCTTTGACTGTGTGGACCACAATCAACTGTGACAAATTCTTAAAGAGATGGCTATACCACATCACCTTACCTGCCTCCTGAGAAATCTGTATGCAGGTAAAGAAGCAACAGCTAGAACCAGAAATGAAACAACAAACTGGTCCAAAATTGGGAAAGGAGTACATCAAGGCTGCATATTGTCACCCTGCTTATTTAAATTGTAGGCAGAGTACCTCATGCAAAATGCTGGGCTGGATGAAGCACAAGCTGGAATCAAGACTGCTGGGAGAAATATCAATAATCTCAGATATGCAGATGACACCACCCTTATTGTGGAAAGCAAAAAGGAACTAAAGAGCCTCTTGATGAAGGTGAAAGAGGAGTGTGAAAAAGCTGGCTTAAAACTCAACATTCAAAAAATGAAGATCATGGCATCTGGTCCCATCACTTCATGGTAAATAGATGGGGAAATGATGGAAAAAGTGACAGACTATTTTCTCGGGCCCCCAAATCACTGCAGATGGTGACTGCAGCCATGAAATTAAAAGATGCTTGCTCCTTGGAAGACAAGCTATGACAAACCTAGACAGCGTATTAAAAAGCAGAGACATTACCTTGCTGACAAAGGTCCATATAGTCAAAGCTATGGTTTTTCCAGTAGTCATGTGTGGATTTGAGAACTGGACCATAAAGAAGGCTAAACACTGAAAAATTGATGCTTTCAAACTATGGTATTGGAAGACTCTTGAGAGTCCCTTGGGTTTGCTAGGACAGCAAACCAATCAACCCTAAAGGAAATCAATCCTGAATATTCATTAGAAGGACTGATACTGAAGCTGAAGCCCCAATACTTTGGCCACTTGTTGCAAAGAGCCAACTCATTAGAAAAGATCCTGATGCTGGGAAAGATTGAAGGCAGGAGGGAAAGGGGACGACAGAGGACGAGATGGTTGGATGGCATCACCAACTGAATGGAAATGAGTTTGAGCAAGCTCTGGGAGATGATGAAGGACAGGGAAGCCTGGCGTCCTGCAGTCCGTGGAGTCACAAAGAATCAGACATGACTGAGCGACTGAACAGCAACAACGTGAGAAATCTGGATAACATCATACTTCGTGATGAACGACTGCATGCTGTCCATACAACGAGAAGCAGGAAAGTCAACAAGAAAGGCACCATCTGCTCTGACAGGTTTCGTACAGCTTTATATGGAGGTTCTGACCAGGGAAATTAAGCCAGAAATGAAGAACAACATAGCCATGTATGCAGGAAGTCCTATGGGATAAAGGAAAACTGCTGAAACTACCAAAGGAGCTATCAAGGTTGCAGAGTACAGTCAATATAAAAGAACTAATTGTATTTTTTTTAATTGCAATAAACAAAACAAGAATGAAAGAAACAATTCAATTTGTGGTAGCCTACAAAAGAGCGAAATACTTGGGAAGAACTTTAACTTAAGAAGTATAGACCTTTCACATTGAAAATACAAAACATTTTGGAAGTAGTTTTAAAAAACAAGTAAGTGGAAATAGAGCCCATATTAATGAATCAAATTATTTAATATTATTATAACAGATCTGCAGATTCAAGACAGTTCCTATCAAAATCCCAATATATTAAATTGCCAGTACATATTGCCAGTGAATATTAAATTGCACAAATTTAAAAGCCAGTACAACGCTGAGCAGGCTTCCCTTGTGGCTCAGCTGGTAAAAATCCACCTGCAATGCAGGAGACCTGGGTTCAATCCCTGGATTGGGAAGATCTGCTGGAGAAGGGAATGACTACCCACTCCAGTATTCTGGCCTGGAAAATTCCATGACTATATAGTCCATGGGGTCACAAGGAGTCGGACACAACTGAGTGACTGGCACTTTGACTTCCACTTTACTATGCTGAGCAGTGTTTGATTACTGATTCACTTTCTTTACTTGTTATTGGTCTGTTCAGATTTTCTACTTCTTTCCAGGACCAGGAGTCTTCTCTGGCAAATTTGACCAATTTTTCTTTTTTTTAATAATAATTAATGCCAGTCCTTCTAAAATTATTCCAAAAAATTTAAGAGATGGGAACACTTTTCAGTTCATTCTGTGAGGCCTGTATTATCCTGTTACCAAAGCCAGTTAAGGACACTACAAGAAAACTATAGATCAATAATTTCAATGAAACACAAAATTTTTAAACAATGTTAGCAAACCAAATTCAAAAATATATTAAAATAACCATACAATGTGACCAACTGAGATTTATCCCAGTCATGATCTGATAGTTCAAAATCCTCATATTAATAAATGTAACATGTCACACTAATAGAATGAAAGAGAAAAACTGCAAGATTGGCTCAATGGATACAGAAAAAAACAACTAACAAAATATGACTTTCTTTCATGATAAAATTCCTCAACATATTGGATATAGAAGAAACATACTTCAATGTAATAAAGGTCAAATACAGCAAACTCACTGTTAATATTATAGTAAATGGTAAAAACATTGAAAGCTGTTCCTCTAAGATTAGGAGCAAGATAAGGATGCCTACTCCCTCCACTTTTATTCAGTATAATCCTGGACGTCCAAGCCAGACTGTTAGGCAAGACAAAGCAATACAATTCATTCAAATTGGAAATGAAGAAGTACAATTGTCATTTTTGCAGATTATATGATTTTATATAGAAAACCCAAATATATAACCAAAAATCTATTGAAGCTAATCAATGATTTCAGTAAAGTTGCAAGATATAAAATCAATAATCAGAAATCAATTGCATTTCTATATACTAATAATGAAACATCTAAGAAAGAAATTTTAAAACTATCCCATTCAGAAGAACATAAAAAGCAAGATACATAAACATAAATTTAACCAAGGAAGTGAATGATGTGTATGATGAAAACTACAAGATTTTGTTGAAAGAAACTGGAGAAGACACAAATGGAAAGAGTTTTCTTGTTCATGGATGTAATAATTAATATTGTTAAAATGCCCATGCCTCCCAAAGCCACCTATAGATCCAACAAAATCCTTAATAAAATTCCAATGGCATTCTTCATAGAAACAGTAAAAAAAACAACTTTTTTCCATTTATATGGAACCATAAATGACCTCAAATAGCCAAAACAAATCTGAGGGGAAAAAAACAAAGCCAGCAGCAGCACACTTCCTAATGTCAAACCATCATACAAAGTTATAGTAATCAAAACTACATCTTACTGGTATGAAGACAGGCATATAGACCAATGGAACAGAATAGAGAGCTCAGAATTAAATCTCCACATATATAGGGGAAACTAGATAAATACCCAAGAAAATTGAAAGTGGGCCCCAATCTTACATCATCCTCAAAGATGAACTAGAAATGGATCAAAGACTTAAATAGGAGAGCTGATAGCATAAAACTCCTTTAAAAAATGTAAGGAAGAAGTACCTTGACATTGGTCTTGGCAATGATTTCTTAGATATGATATAAAAAGCAAAAAAATGCAACAAGTAGGACTTAATATTAATCTCAAAAGCTTCTGCACAGTGAAAGAAACAATTTAAATGAAAAGGCAGCCTACAGAATAGGAGAAAATATTTGTGAGCAATATATCAGATTAGGGGTTAATATCCAAAGTATATAAAGAACTCCTACAACTCAACAACAAAAAACGAACGATCCAACTAAAAACTGGGCAGAGGAACTAAAAAGACATTTTTCCAAAGAAGACAACCAAATGGTCCAAGTACATTAAAAGGTGCTCAACATCACTAATCATCAGGCAAATACAAGTCAAAACCACAATGAGAAAAACCTCATGCCTGTCAAAACGGCTATCATCCAAAAGACAAGAAACAAGTGTTGATGAGAATGTGTAGGAAAGGGAACTCTTGCACACCAAGGGTACCCTTGAGGGAAAGGTAAATCGTTTCTGCTACTATGTAGAATAATACAGAAGTTCCTCAAAATGTAAAATAGAACTACCATAGACCCGGCAATTCCACCTCTGGGTATATACCTATAGGAAATGAAAACAGGATATCAAAGAGATGCATGCTGTCCCATGTTCACCGCAGCAGCATTCATGAAAGAGAAGGTATGGAAACAAGCCTAGTGCCCATCCGTGGAGAAAAGGCTGAAACTGCTGTGGCATTTATACGTGGTGTTCAGCTGCTAAGTCAAGTCTGACTCTTGAGACCCCATGGGCTGCATCATGCCACAGTTCCGTCCTTCACTATCTCCCGGAGTTTGTTCAGACTCATGTCCATTGAGTTGGTGATGCTCTCCAGCTATCTCATCCTCTGTCGCCCCCTTCTCCTCCTGCCCTTAATCTTTCCCACCATCAGGGTCTTTTCCAATGAGTCGGCTCTTCGCATCAGGTGGCCAAAGTATTGGAGCTTCAGCATCAGTCCTTCCAATGAATATTCAGGATTAATTTCCTTTAAATTTGACTGGTTTGCTCTCCTAGCAATTCCAAGGGACTCTCAAGAGTCTTCTCCAACATCACAGTTCAAAAGCATCAATTCTTTGGTGCTCAGCTTTCTTTATGGTCCAACTCTTATATCCATACATCACAACTGGGAAAACTATAGCTATGACTATATGGATCTTTGTTGACAAAATGATGTCTCTGCTTTTTGATACACTGTCTAGGTTTGTCATAGCTTTTCTTCCAAGGAATAAGTGTCTTAATTTCATGCTGCAGTCACCATCCACAGTGATTTTGGAGCCCAAGAAAATAAACTCTGTCACTGTTTCCATCATTTCCCCATCTATTTGCCATGAAGTGATGGGACCAGATGCCACAATCTTCATTTTTTGAATGTTGAGTTTTTTTTTAATATATTGGAAGATTTATTTTATTATTTTCTTATTTATTTATTAACTGAAGGATAATTGCTTTATAGAATTTTACTGTTTTCTGTCAAGCTTCAACATGAATCAGCCATAGGTATACATATATCCCCTCCTGTTTGAACTTCTCTCCCATCTCCCTCCCCATCCCACCCCTCTAGGTTGATACAGAGCCCCTGTCTGAGTTTTTGGAGCCATACAGCAAATTCCTGTTGGCTATCTATTTTACATATGGTTATGTAAGCTTCCATGTTACTCTTTCCATACATCTCACCCTCTCCTCCCTTCTCCCCATATCCAAAGGTCTATTCTCTATGTCTGTTTCTCCATTGCTGCTCTGTAAATAAATTCTTCAGTACCATTTTTCTAGATTCTGTATATATGCATTAAAATACAATATTTATCTTCCTCTTTATGACTTCATTCTGTATGATAGGCTTTAGGTTCATACTGAGTTTTAAGCCAGCTTTTTCACTCTCCTCTTTCACCTTCATCAAGAGGCTCTTTAGTTTCTCTTTGCTTTCTGCCATAAGGGTGGTGTCATCTGCATATCTGAGGTTATCGATATTTCTCCCAGCAATCTTGATTCCAGCTTGCACTTTATCCAGCCCAGCATTTTGCATTATGTACTCTGCATAGAAGTTAAATAAGCAAGGTGACAATATACAGCCTTGATGTAGTCCTTTCCAAATTTTGAGCCAGTCCATTGTTCCATATCCAGTTCTAACTGTTGCTTCGTGTCCTGCTTCAGGTTTCTCAGGAGGCAGGTAAGGTCGTCTAGTATTTCCATCTCTTTCAAGAATTTTCCACAGTTTGTTATAATCCACACAGTCAAAGGCTTTAGCATAGTCATTGAAGCAGATGTTTTTCTGTAATTCCCTTGCTTTCTCTATGATCCAACAGATGTCGGCAATTTGATCTCTGGTTCCTCTGCCTTTTCTAAATCCAACTTGTACATCTGGCAGTTCTCAGTTCACGTACTGCTGAAGCCTAGCTTGAAGGATTTTGAGCATTACTTTGCTAGCATGTGAAATGAGTGGAATTGTGTGGTAGTTTGAACATTCTTTGGCATTGCCCTTCTTTAGGATGGAATGACTGTGTTGACCTATAAATAAATGTATTGATTTCTAGGCAGTGACATGAGCTTACAGCAGCAAAGTCATTTCTCCCCCTGCCCTTTGTAAACAACTAATTAGATAGACATACAGGAACTAAAGTACTAAGCGCCCTAGGCCAAGGGACTCAGAGAGCTATCCAAATATAAATCCAAAAATAAATAAATGAGACCTTGGTAAGGGCTCTGGATTCAAGGAGTCAGAGAGCCTTCCCCCAATAAGTTAGGAGAGTTCTGACCAAGCCCAGCCTGTCTGGAGACAGAGTCCAGCAAGCCACTGCCATGGACAGACAGATGGAGAACTATACCAGAACTACCCCCCCTTCCCTGGATACTGCCTGGGTAGGGAGACAGCAACTGCAACCTCTCCTGAGAGGAGGCAGAAAGTGGTAACCACCCAGCTACCCAGTTTAGGGATTATGGCTGGAGAAACTTGTTTCTCTCCAACAGCACCCTGTTTTCTGGGGGGAGGATGGAAAGAAAGCAGATAGAAACATTAGAACATTATATGAGCAGGTTACTGCTGTCTGCTTCAGAAGTCAGCATGGGATCTGCCCACTAGGCTTGGATTACCACACATAAGAATCTCCACCTGGCCTAAAGACATCCTCAAAGCCCCAGCGCTAACCCCACACCTCCCCCCATTCTGCTGTCAGGTCCTGTGTGCACCCCCAGGGCAATGTGAGAGAGGCATCCAGGATACAGGGAGCTTGCTCAGAAAACAGACTGCAAACGGTGGGCAAAAGCTAAATCACAAACTTGACTTATAGCGCCACCTTCTGGAACACAAAATAAATGCTTCTAGTAGCCCTGGTCCATTGTGGCTCAGATAGTAAAGAACCCGCCTGCAATGCGGGAGACCTGGATTCGATCCTTGAGTTGAGAAAATCCCCTGGAAAAGCAAATGGCAACCCACTCCAGTACTCTTGCCTGGAGAATCCCCATGGACAGAGGAGCCTGGGGTCGCAAAGAGTCAGACACGATTGAGCAACTAAGCACAGCACTACACAGTTTGTAAGAACCAAAGTAAACATAAATCCTTAACTAAGAAAGGCGTTTGCTACTTCAAATGTGAAGGCACAGTTGCATATATGCAAACACTATGAAAACTCAGGGAAATATGTTATCACAAACAGAAAATTCTCCAGCAACTGAACACAAACGCATGGAATATTATGATCTGACTGATGTAGCATTCAAAATAGCTATTATGAAGAAATTCAAGAAGAAAACTCAAGAAGGCAATTTAATAAACCCAGAAATAAATAAAAATATAAGGATTTCCTCTGCAAAGACTTTGAAATTATTTTTAAAAATCTGGACTGAAGGACTCCATGAATGAATGAGATGAAGAATGCAATGGAGAGCATCTGCAGCAAGGCAGACCAGGGGGACGAATGGCCTCCTGGAGGATAGGGCTATAGAAAGAATACAGTTAGAAGAATGGGAGACTCAATAATAGTGAAGAAAGCCTAAGAGGGCCGTTGGTTTCCACCAGAAAGGCAAAAATCCAAGTAATTGGGATTCCAAAGGAGGGGAGGAAAAAAGGGGACAATTTGTTTAAAGAAACAGTAGCTGAGGGACTTCCTTGGTGGTCCAGTGGTTAGGACTCGGCACTTTCATTGCCATGGGCCTGGGTTCGTTGCCTAATGGGGGAACTAAGATCTCACAAGCCAAGTACCGAAAAAAAGAAAGAAATACAGCTGAGAACTTTACAAACCTGGGGAAAACATAGACATGCAGGTCTACAAAACTACTAAAACATTCTACCATTCCAGTGCAAAAAGACACCATCCCTGTGTCTGGAAGATTCCCTGGAGGAGGGTATGGCAACCCACTCCAGTATTCTTACCTGGAGAATCCCATGGACAGAGGAACCTGGCAGGCTACAACCCATGGAGTCGCAAAGAGACACAACTGAAGTGACTTAACCCGCACATGCACGGGGGTTTTTCTAGTTGCAGCCAGCAGGTGGTGCACAGGCTAAACTAAAATATTAGGTTGCTGCTGCTGCTGCTAAATCGCTTCAGCTGTGTCCGACTCTGTGCGACCCCATAGACGGCAACCCACCAGGCTCCCCCGTCCCTGGGATTCTCCAGGCAAGAACATTGGAATGGGTTGCCATTGCCTTCTCCAATGCATGAAAGTGAAAAGTGAAAGTGAAGTCGCTCAGTCGTGTCCGACTCCTAGTGACCCCATGGACCGCAGCGCACCAGGCTCCTCCGTCCACGGGATTTTCCAGGCAAGAGTACTGGAGTGGGGTGCCACTGCCTTCTCCCAAATATTAGCTTAGTTTCAGGTAAACAACAAAGTGATTCAGCGATAAATATAGGAAGTTACATACTTTTTCAGATTTTTTAGATTTTTATAGGTGATTATAAGATCTTGAATATAGTTCCATGTGCTACACAGTGAATCCTTGTTTATCTATTTTAAATAAAGTGGCATCTATTAATCTCATGTTCCTAATTTACCCTTTTTCTTTCCCCTTTGGTAACCATAAATTTCTTTTCTATGTCTGTGAGTCTATTTCTGTTGTAAATAAGTTCACTTGTATTAATTTTTAGATTCCACATACACATGATGTGATATTTGTCTTTCTGTCTGACTTAATACAATAATTTCTAGGTTTATTCATGATGCAGCAAATGGCAATATTTCATATTATTTTTATGGCTGAATAATACTCCATTGTGTTGAGGTCCTTAAATGGACTGGAACCTGGTGGTCCGGAGTCGACGATAAGAAAGTGAAAGAGAGAGAGAAAGAGGCTGATATTCCTTGGTTTACACAGAAAGCCAATAAAGCCTTTGACACGAGGCTTGCACTGCTTCACGTAGGCACCAGGCGCCCTCTCAGGGGGTGAAGGCACAGTGCACCGTCCCAGGAGAGTCTCAGAAGCCTGGGCAAGAAAGTGAGCTCAGCGGGCTTCTGCGCTCCAAAGAATTAGCCTGAGAGAGAGAGAGAGAGAGACAGAGACAGAGAGAGAAAGACACGGGTACCCAAGCTCTGATGGAGTAAAGGTGTTTTATTCAACATAGTGTGGGTATATATACTGTCTTACAAGATAGCTATTTTCAGCAAACATAAAAATCAAAAGTCCAGACTTACAAATTATCAAGAAAACACCAGGCAATCCATACCAAAGAGAGAGGGTTGTAAATAATCACTTTTACCGTATGGTTCAGAAAAAGGAAGAGGGTCGAAAATAGTTACTTATCACCATATGGAAAAACTAATGAAGGAAATGCATGCATTCCTCGGCCCCAGAGTGGTTTGCCACACCTCTTAATTCCTGAGGAACAGAGGATGCATGACATCCAAAACAGCACCCGGAAGCCTCTGTTAAAGGCTCCCTGACACACTCTATATACGTACCACTTCATCTTTATTCACTCATCTGTTGGTGGACGTTTCGGTGCTGCTATGAACATTGGGGTGACTGTATCTTTTCAAATCAGAGCTTTCTCTGGATGTACACAGACTTTTTGATGATGGTTGTTCTAGTCAGTGTGAGGTGGTACTTCACTGTAGATTTTATTTGCATCTCTCTAATAATTAGCAATGGTGAGCATCTTTTCCTGTGCCAGATGGCCATCTGTATGTCTTCTTTAAAGAAATATCTATTTAGATCTTCTGTCCACCTTTTGATTGGGCTGTTTATTTTATAGACATTGAGTTATATGTGCTGTGTGTATATTTTGAAAATTAACCCCTGTTGGCCTCATTATTCGCAAATATTTTCTCCCAGGCCATACATTTCTTTTCATTTCCTTTGCTGTACAAAATCTTTTAAGTTTGATTAGATCTCATTTCTTTATTTTTGCTTTTATTTCCATTGCCTTGGGAGACTGACCTAAGAAAACATGACTACAATTTATGTCAGAGAATGTTTTGCCTATGTTATCTTCTGAGTTTTATGACGTCACGTCTTATATTTAAGTCTTTCAGCCATTTTGAGTTTATTTTTGTATGTGGTATGAGGGTGTGTTCTACCTTCACTGATTTACATGCGCCTGTCCAACTTTCCCAACACCACTTGCTGAAGAGACTATCTTTTCTCCAGTGTGTATTGTTGCCTCCTTTATAGAAGATTCATTGACTGTAGGTGCGTAGGTTTATGTGTATTCTCGTCCATTGATCTATATGTCCGTTTCTGTGCCAGTACCATGCTATTTTGATTACTACAGCTTTGTAGTCAAATCCAAAGTCTGGGAAACTTATGCCTCCAGCTTTGTTCTTTTTCCTCAAGATTACTTTGTCAATTTGGGGTTTAAATGGGCTATTTTATCTATTAGATATTTTATATAATTCACGAAGTAACCACAAAGCAATAACCTAGAGTAGACACACAAAGGGCAAAGAAAGGAGAAACAGAGCATACCACCATGGAAATTAAGCAATTTATGAATTAGGCTGAGAAAGACAGGAAAAGAAATAATGGAAATACAAAACCTGAAAACAAATTGGCATTAGTAAATCCCTACATATCAATAATTACTCTAAATTTAAGTGGATTGATTTCACCATTAAAAGGCACCGAGTGGCTGAATGAATTTTTAAAATGACACCAAACTGTAAGAGAGATCCATTTCAGATTTAAGGACAAACATACAGTCAAAGTGAAGGGATGGAAAATTATATTCTTGGAAAGAAGTGGGAGTAACTATACTTACATCTGACAAAATACTTTAAGCCAAAAATTGTAACAAGGGACAAAAGAGGCTGATTATAAAGTGACAAAGTGATCAATCCATCCAAAAGACATAATAATAACAAATAACAGACCCATCACCTAAATATGTTAAGCACCTAAATATATTAAATAAATACTAATAGATATGAGGAAGATGATAGAATAGGAAAAGGTGAAAACTGTGACAGATTTTGTTTTCTTGGGTTTCAAAATCACTGCAGACAGTGACTGCAGCCATGAATTTAAAGACACTTGCTCCTTGGAAGGAAAGCTATAAGAAACCTAGACAGCATATTAAAAAGCAGAGACATCACTTTGCTGACAATGGTCCATATTGTCGAAGCTATGGTTTTTCCAGCAGTCATGTATGGATGTGAGAGTTGGACCACAAAAAAGGCTGAGCACTGAAGAATTGATAGTTTTGAATTGTGTTGCTGGAAAAGACTCTTGAAAGTCCCTTGGAGAGCAAGGAGGTCGAACTAGTCAATCCTAAAGGAATTCAATCCTGAATATTCATTGGAAGGACTGATGCTGAAGCGCCAATACTTTGACCACCTGATGCAAAGAGCCGACTCATTAGAAAAGACCCTGATGGTGGAAAAGATTAAGGGCAGGAGGAGAAGGGAGCGACAGAGGATGAGACAGCTGGAGAGCATCACCGACTCAACGGACATGAGTCTGAGCAAACTCCAGGAGACAGTGAAGGACAGCAAGGCCTGGCGTGCTGCAGCCCATGGGGTCACCAAGAATAAGACATGACCTAGTAACTAAACAGCAACATGAAAGGGGACATAAAGAGCAATACACTAATGGTAGGGCATTTCAATATCCCACTTTCACCAATTCACAGAACACCCAGACGGCAAGTCAGCAAGAAACGATGAAAGTAAAACATACATTAGACCAAATGAATGTACCAGACATCTATAGAACACTCCATCCAACAGCAGCAGAACACAACATTCTCCTCAAATGGACATGTCACATTTTTGAGGGTTGATCATCTAATAGGACAAAGAACAACTCTTAGCAAATTTAAGGAGATTGAAATCATAATAGGTATCCTTTCCAAAAACAATGATTTAAGCTAGAAGTCAACAACAGGAAGAAAGATAGAAAATCCACAAATATAAGGAAACAAACAAAACATTCATGAAAAACCAATGAAGAAGAATTTTTAAAAGTCTCAAATGAAAATAGAAACACAACTTCCCCAAATCCTTAGCAGTCCACAGAGGGAGGTTTACAGAGTTAAATGCATAGATTAACATTAGAAAAGTCTAAAATACACAGTCTAACTTTAAGCCTCAAGAACAACAAAAAGCAGAGGAAATTAAACCTAAAGTTAGCAGAAGGAAAGAAATAATGAGAATAGAGAGTAGAAAGCAATAGAATGGGTCAACAAAATTAAGAGATGGTGTTTGTAAAAAATAAAAGTTTGGGGATTTCCCTGGTGGTCCAGTGGTTAAGAATGCACCTTCTAATGCCGGGGATGTGGGCTCCAACCCTGGTCAGGGACTAAAATCCCACATTTTGCTCAGCAACTAAGCCTATGTACCCAACTACTGAACCGGCACGCTCTAGAGCCTGTGAGCCACAACTAGAGAGAAGACTGGACATCCCAGTGAAGATCCCACAGGCTGCAGCAAAGACCCTGCATAGCCAAAGAACTATTTTTTAAATAGATAAAAGTGAGAAAACTTTTTCTAGATTAACTAAGAAGAAAGAGAAAAGAAAGTTAGTAACAAAAGAGGAGACGTTAAACTGTTAACACAGAAATACATAAAATCAGGAAAAACTACTATGAGAACCTTTATGTCAACAACACCAAACAATGACCTAAAAGAAACAGATAATTGTGTAGAATTATACAACCTCCAACAAGACTGAACCAGGGAGAAAAAAAAAGCAAACAGACAAATAACGAGGAAGGTGACTGAATCAGTAATCTAAACCTTCCCAGCACAGAAAACCTCAGGACCAGATGGCTTCACTGGTAAATTCTACCAAAGGTTTAAGGAAGACTTAACACCAATCCTTCTTAAAGTCTTCCAAAATTTGAAGAGGTAGAAGTACGTCCAAACTTTTCATATGAGGCAAGCATTGCCCTTATATGGACAGATAAGCACACTACAAGAAAACAAAACTACAGGCCCATATCCCTGATAAACATAGATATAAAAACTCTCAACAAAATATTAGTAAATCAAATTCAAGAACACCTTAAAAGGATTATGCTACCATAACCAGGTGGGGTTTTTCCCTGGGATGCAAGGAGGGTTCAACATATGCAAATAAAATGTGATACTCCACATTAATAGAATGAAAGTTAAAAATAAAACGATCATTTCAATAGATGTAGTAAAAGCATTAACAAAATATAACATTGCTTCATGATTAAAAAAAAAAAAAAAACCTCAGTAGACTGAGGTTAGAAAGAACACACATATTAAGGGCATATACCACAAACCCAGACCTAACATCACACTCAGTGGAGAAACCACGAAAGCTTCCTTACTAATACCAGGAACAAGGTAAGAGTGCTAACTCTCATTACTCTTCTTCAGAATTCTGGAAGTGCCAACTGCAACAGTTAGGCAAAACAAAGAAATAAAAGACGTTTAAATTAGAAAACAAGAAGTTGTTGCATAACACAGGTAGCTCAGCCAGATGCTCTGTGACAAACTAGAGGGGTGGAATGGGGGGAGGAGAGGGAAGGAGGTTCCAGATGGAGGGGATATACATATACTTATGGCTGATTCAGTGTTGTTGTACAGCAGAAACCAATACAACATGGTAAAGCAATGACCCTTCAATTAGCCAAAGCAATCCTGAGAAAGAAGAATGGAACTGGAGGAGTCAACGTGCCTGACTTCAGGCTCTACTACAAAGCTACAGTCACCAAGACAGTATGGTACTGGCACAAAGACAGAAATATAGATCAATGGAACAAAATAGAAAGCTCAGAGATAAATCCATGTACCTATGGACACCTTATCTTTGACAAAGGAGGCAAGAATATACAATGGAGAAAAGACAATCTCTTTAACAAGTGGTGCTGGGAAAACTGGTCAACCACTTGTAAAAGAATGAAACTAGAACACTTTCTAACACCACACACAAAAATAAACTCAAAATGGATTAAAGATCTAAACGTAAGACCAGAAACTATAAAACTCCTAGAGGAAAACATAGGCAAAACACTCACCAACATAAATCACATCAGGATCCTTTATGACCCACCTCCCAGAGTAATGGAAATAAAAGCAAAAATAAACAAATGGGACCTAATTAAACTTAAAAGCTTTTGCACAAAAAAGAAAACTATAAGCAAGGTAAAAAGACAGCCTTCAGAGTGGGGGAAAATAAGAGCAAATGAAGCAACTGACAAAGAATTCATCTCAAAAATATACAAGCAACTCCTGCAGCTCAATTCCAGAAAAATAAACAACCCAATCAAAAAATGGGCCAAAGAACTAAACAGATATTTCCCCAGCTAAGACATACAGATGGCTAACAAACACATGAAATGATGCTCAACATCAGTCATTATCAGAGAAATGCAAATCAAAACCACAATGAGGTACCATCTCACGCCGGTCAGAATGGCTGCTATCCAAAAGTCTACAAACAATAAATGCTGGAGAGAGTGTGGAGAAAAGGGAACCCTCTTACACTGTTGGTGGGAATGCAAACTAGTACAGCCACTATGGAGAACAGTGTGGAGATTCCTTAAAAACCTGGAAATAGAACTGCCTTATGACCCAGCAATCCCATTGCTGGGCATACACACTGAGGAATTGAAAGACACGTGTACCCCAATGGTCATCACAGCACTGTTTATAATAGGCAGGACATGGAGGCAACCTAGATGTCCATCAGCAGACGAATGGATAAGAAAGCTGTGGTACATATACACAATGGAATATTACTCAGCTCTTAAAAATAATGCATTTGAATCAGTTCTAATAAGGTGGATGAAACTGGAGCCTATTAAACAGAGTGAAGTAAGTCAGAAAGAAAAACACCAATACAGTATAATAATGCATATATATGGAATTTAGAAAGACAGTAATGATCACCCTATAAGTGGGGCAGTGAAGGAGACACAGGTGCATAGAACAGTCTATTGGCCTCTGTGGGAGAGGGCGAGGGTGGGATGGTCTGAGAGACTAGCACTGAAGCATGTATAATATCATATTTGAAACAGACCGCCAGTCCAGGTTCGATGCATAAGACGAGACGGGGTGCTCAGGGCTGGTGCACTGGGTTGAGCCAGAGGGATGGGATGGAGAGGCAGGTGGGAAGGGAGTTCAGGATCAGGAACACATGTACACCCATGGCTGATTCATGTCAATGTATAGCAGAAAACACTACAATATTGTAAAGTAATTAAACGCCAAGTAAAAATTTTAAAAATGGATTCCATAAAGGAAAAACAAAACAAAACAAACAAAAAGAGATAAAGTGAAAAAAAAAATTGAAAAAAAGATGTAAATGTCTCTATTTACTGATGATTATGATCTTATATATCGAAAATTCCAAACTCAACTAGAAATCTGTTGGATATAATCAAAGAATTTAGAAAATTTGCAGGATATAAAAACCAATGCACAGAAATCAGTTGTTTTTCTAAAACGAACAATGAAACATGTGAAAAAGAATTAAAGAAAACTCACAGAAAGATTCACAATATCATAAAATACAATAGAAAAGCTACGAATAAGTCTAACCACAAAAGTGAAAGATCTGTACAACAGAAACTGCAAGACTTTCTGGAAAGAAATCAAAGAAGACACAAATAAATGGAAAGAAGACATCCTGTGTTCATTATTAGAAGAGCTAATTTTGTTAAATGTCAGATAACTCTTTATCAAAATCCCAATGGCATTTTTATAGGAAGAGAAAACACAATCCTAAAATTTGAATGAAATAACTAAAGATCCCAAATGGCCAAAGCAATCATGAGAAAGAAAAACAAAATGATAAGCATCATAGTTTCTCATTTTAAGCTATACTACAAAACTATAGCAATTAAATCAGTATAATACTGACGTAAAAATAGACCCATAGACTAATGGAAGCCCAAAATTAAACCCCTGCATATACAGTCAGCTAAAATCTAACAACGGAGGCAGGAACATCCAATAGGAAAAGAAGACAATCTCTTCAACAGTGGTGTTAGAATAATTGAAGAACCACATGCAGAGAAGTGAAATTGGACTCCTATTTTACACAATTCAGAAAATTAATTCAAAATGGATCAAATAATTAAACATAAGATCTGAAACCATAAAACTCCTAGAAGAAAACAATGAGAAGACACTCCTCAATATTGGTCTTGTCATTCATATTTTAGGTATGACATCAAAACCACAAACAACAACAACACAATCAAGAAATGCAGCTGCACCAGACAAAAGCTTCTGCACAGTAAAAGAAACAGCCAGTGAAATGAAAAGACAAACTACAGGATGGGAGGAAAACGTTGTAAATCATGTTTCAGAATAGGGATTAATATCTAAAACATAAAAATAACTCATAAAACAACCTAATTTAAAAATGAGTAGAGGAACTGAACAGACATTTTCCCAAAGAAAGCGTGTACATTGCCTAAGGGACATGAAAAAGTGCTCAATCTCATCACTAATCTGGAGAAGGGAATGGCTACCCACTCCAGCATTCGTGCCTGGAGAATTCCATTGACAGAGGAACCTGGCAGACTACAGACCATGGAGTCACAGAGAGTCAGACGTGACCCAGCAACTATCACTAATCATAAGGGAAATGCACACTGAAACCATTATGAGGTCTCACCTCACACCTGTTAGGATGTTGATCCTCAAGAAGATAAAAATAACACACATTGGAGAGAACACAGAGAAAAGGGGACTTTTCTTTGTGAACTGCTTGTGGGATTGTAAGCTGGTGCAGCCACTATGGAGCACAGTATGGAAGCTCCTGGAAAATTAAAAGTAGAACCACCACATGATCCACCAGTCCTGCTTCCAGGTATAAGCTCACAGAAAATGAAGACTAGTTACTGAAGAGACACCAGCATTCCCACGGTGACAGCAGCATTATTGACAACAGCCATGATATGCAAATAACATAAATGCCCACCAACAAATCAACTGATAAAGAAATGTGGGGGCCTTCCCTGGGGGTGCAGTGGGTAGGAATCCTCCTGCCAGTGCAGGGGAGGTTAAAAGAGGAAAGTCAGTCCCACCCTGATCACCTTTCCCACAAGTCTCCCCTGTCCTACAATAAGGAAAGTCACTCCACAGAAGCAAGGCATGAACTACTAAATGGGGCCCAGGGTTAGTTATATGTAAGAAAATAACTGTTTCCACAAAGCAGTGCATTTTCCTGAGGAAAGCTTTTCACTCATCATTAGAGGAAATAGCTCCTGTCAAATTCTAGTCAAAGACAGCGTGTGTCCAGTGGGCAATGCCTTCCCAAACTGGCACATGGGGACCCAGGGAGTGTGAGAATGAAGGATGGGGAGAGGAGCCCCCAGACCAGCAGGTTCCTGGGGTTTTCTCGGCCCAAGGCAGGGCTTCCCGCCCACCAGACTCCATCATGTCCCACGTGTTCATCCAGCTCCTTTGGCTGTAATAGTTTGCATAGGAGTGAATAAGGCCTAATCTAGATTCTGAATATGTTTCAGTGGCCCCTCTGGTCCCCAAAGTCAAACAGGTTATGCTGAAAAAACCTGAGCAGCCTTAACCCCCTCAAAGGGGAGCTTCCATGCAGCTTTTTGTGTGGGTTGCTGAGTTATTGTCTCCCCTGCATTAAACTAAGAAAGCTTTCTCAGTAATTTTTAAGTCTTTTCCCCCCACAGAAAACTCTTAATACTCATTCCTTGAATATCTTACAAGCCCATTTCCCCAGTCATGTAAATTCCTCAACTCAGCCTTTTATATCAAATTTTAATTTGACATGGAATATTGTATAAGATAGTTATTAACTGGCAGAGATAACTGGAAAAAAAATCAACACCAGATTATTCAAGAGAATTTACAGCAATAACTTCCAATTTCTAATATTTCTAACTTCAACTGATATCGCCTAAATTTAGTTCCCTATTACATCAGTTCCTCTCAGCTGGCATACATTTTTACAGAATATAGAAGAAACATACTGAAACCAAAATGCCTCCTGACGCCCTGCTTCAGCTGGTGGTTTATAGCGGTCTGAGGGAGAAACAATAGAGCGTCTGGAAGTTTTTCAATCCCCAATGGTGGGTCTCCCCAGGATGGTGCTTTATCTTCAAGTTCCAAATCAGCTGCAAGATGCGAGAGCAGAGCCCCTCTGCTAGGAACCTGAGGACAGTGGGCGACTGGTGACTCTGACCTGCCCTCGAGCATGAGTGGAAGAGGAGGATGAAGGCAGGAGCAGAGGAGCTCTGAAGCACAACACGCACGGTGTGCTGCCAGAGCGGGGCGCGCTCTGGGAGGCCAGGGAGCAGAGAGGTGGCCCCTGGCCAAGGGCACCTTGCAGGAGGAGACGGTCCACGAGGGGCCTGGCGCGCTGGGGCTGAGGTGGGAAAGGCTCAGGCAGGAAGGCTGAGCCAGCACCAGGAGATGCAAAGAGAGCCCCTTGCCTGGAGTGGAGCCTTGATGTCAGAGTGCAGCGCGCCCATGGCATTTAAATAACAGCTGTCCAGACAACAAGCTCTGACTGTATGGCACAGGGAAATATAGTCAACATCCTGGGATAAACGATAACGGAAAAGCATATAAAAAAGAATATATGTATAACTGAGGCACTTTGCTGTACAGCAAAAATTAACACAACACTGTAATTCCACTATACTTCAATTAAAAAAAAAGACTAGTAAAAACAAAATAGTCGGCCCACCTCAGTATCAATGAGCTCACCAATACCCAAATCTTGGTTTCTAATGCCATTCTCCAATCAAAGGAACCAAGGCTCCTGTTGGTTCCAAAACTGAGACATGTGTTAGGGAAATTAAATGAATAGTCTCGTTTAGGCTTCAGAGACAAAGCAGAGCAGGCCTCTGACCTGGCTTCTAACCTGCCTAGATACTGCCCTAACTGGGAGTGACTGGGAGTGACTGCCTGCTGTGAGTGTAAAACTCGAAGCACTTTAGATAAGATGGGGGAGAAATTTTGAGATTGTTGAGACCCTGGAGGAGGCCTGGCTGACCAAGACCCAGGCTTAACTATATTCCAAGTTTTACAAGAAAAAACAAACAGCATTAACATGAAACCAGAGCTGCAAATTGGTCACAGATTGGTGATACCAGCTTGCGACCATCCTGGGATTATAAGCGGGAACCCAGAACTCCAATCGTTGAAGTCTCACCCATGGAGGGGATGCGCTGCCTGGGACCCGACTTCCCAGAGCTGTTTAAGTCTGGATGTGGTCAAACCCCAATTTGGTGATGTATTCTCTGATCTTTCTCTTTCTCTTTTCTTTTAATGTTAGTATGTTGAAAGTAAGCTAGATAATTCTCTAATAAATATATGCATTATTTGTTTGTATATAATGAATGGCTTATTTTGTTAACAAATCCTTTGAACCTGAGACAAAAGTGAAAACTTTGGGCAAAACAGCAGGAAATATGCAAGATGGACCCATTGCATCTCATCTTGTCAGAATGTAAAGAAGGCTGACAACAAAACATGTACATTTTATTTAAAAAATACTTCATTGATGAAAGATGCTAACCATCATCTGACAAGAGTTGCCACAAACCTTCAATATGTTAAAAAAAAGAAAAAGAAAAAAAAAACTCAGTATCTGCAAAGCACAATAACTGAAAAACAATAAAACAAGATATACCCATATTTTGTCCTGTTCCTTTCAGTACTCAAATTTTTAAGTAAATATGTACAGCTGAATATCCCTTGATTTGTTTATCCTGGTGCTATGCTGGAGCAAAAGAACTGTCCCTTGCAGCATAAGGAATTTAGAGACATCAGTTACTAACAGATTACGTAGAAGCAGAAGTGCTCCCAGATATTTCCATTTTCTAGACAGAAAACTTCAACAGATCAGAATGGAAAAGTTAAGGTACACACCCCTAACTGCTGTCTCTGATAAGCTTTCCACCCAAAGCAGAGATGTTACACTTGCTGTGATTCAAATGCTGCTAAGTGTGCTATACCTTGAAACTCACTGTCTCAAAGTGGGAACATCAGCCTGCTCCTCAGCACCTGGGTCATCACCTGTGTCTCTGAGAAACTGGCCAGTCAGGCCTGACAGGATCAATTTAGAGCATTAAAAAATAAAGAGCAAAACAAAACCCTTAAACCGTCAACATCTTTAGGTTGATTTTTTTTTCTCTTTCTTTCTTTTCTTTTTTTTTTTTTTTGAGACCTCACCACTTAAATGACAATGGCCTACTAGATACTCACTTGGGAACTGAGGCGACTCATCTCTCAGCAGACTAAATGCCTCAACATCCAAATTTCTGAAAAAGGCACTCCGTGTGTCTTTCGGGTCGTATTTCATGAAGCCCCAGTCCACATCTCCTCTCCTGTTGTTTAGTTGTGCTTTCAAACAGGGCTACTATGATGAACTTCTCCCCAAACGGGCGCACTTTGGGTGGAGGAAGAGGGGGTCAGCAAGCAAATTATAGTTTCTCAGATATCAAACCAGTTACCATAAACAGTTTAGAAAAGAAAAGCATAGTATTTAGGGCCTGGACTGGGTACACAGACGGGAGAATGAACAAAGCTGCAAAGACGGGCGGCAGCAGGAAGGCCAAGATCTGATTTGGGACAAAACGGAGATGCGCAGGGCAGGCTGCAGGTTGCAAATCACAGCCTTTACACCCCTCTAAGTCCCTTCTTCTCCTTGCGACTCATTTCACAGGGGAGGATGGAGAGTGATATGTAGGACAGGACTCCGCAGGCACCCCAGCCTCCAACTGCGATCTGGCGCCCACAGCCCCTCCTGTTGTTGTGCACTGGAGAGCTGGGAACCCCTCCCAGCCTCCCAGCCCTGCACATTCTGGAAATGGCAGTCAAGCAGCCCCATAAGACTGGGAGCTGACTGTGGCTCAGATCATTAATTCCTTATTGCAAAATTCAGACTTAAATGGAAGAGAGTAGGGAAGACCACTAGGCCATTCAGGTATGTGATTATACAGTGGAAGTGACAAATAGATTCAAGCAATTAGATATGATAGAGTGCCTGAAGAACTATGAATGGAAGTTCATAACATTTGTACAGGAGGCAGTGAAGAAACCACCACCAAGAAAAAGAAATACAGAAAGAAAAAATGGCTGCCTGAGGATGCCTTACAAATAGTTGAGAAAAGAAGAGAAGCAAAAGGCAAAGGAGAAAAGAAAAGGGATACCCGTCTCAATGCAGAGTTGCAAAGAAGAGCAAGGAGAGATAAAAAAGACTTCCTCAGTGATAAATGCAAAGAAATAGAAGAAAACAATAGAATGGGAAAGACTAGAGATCTCAAGAAAATTAGAGACACAAAGGGAATTTTCATGCAAAGATGGACACAATAAAGGACAGAAATGGTATGTACATAACAGAAGCAGAAGATATTAAGAAAAGGTGGCAAGAATACACAGAAGAACTATTCAAAAAACGTCTTAATGACCCAGATAACCACGACGGTGTGATCACTCACCTAGAGACAGACATCCTGGAGTGTGAAGTCAAGTAGGCCTTAGGATGCATTACTAGTAGAGGTGATGGAATTCTAGCTAAGCTATTTCAAATCCTAAAAGATGATGCTGTGAAAGTGCTGCAGTCAATATGCCAGCAAACTTGGAAAACTCAGCAGTGGCCACAGAACTGGAAAAGGGCAGTTTTCATTCTAATCCCAAAGAAGAGCAATGTCAAAAAATGTTCAGTCTACTGCACAGTTGCACTCATTTCATATGCTAGCAAGGTAGTGCTCAAAATCCTCCAAGCTAGGCTTCAACAGTATGTGAACTGAGAAATTCCAGATGTACAAGCTGGATTTAGAAAAGGCAGAGGAATCAGAGATCAAATTGCCAACAACATCTGTTGAATCATAGGAAAAGAAAGGGAACTGAAAGATTATTAGTGAACCATGAAAGATGCTGGGATTCTTGGCCTCTGGAGGAGAAGAATTCAATCTGGGGCAAGTGACGAGGCTTGATCACTCAGAGCTTTTTTGTAATAAAGTTTTATTTAAGTATAAAAGAAATAGAGAAAGCTTCTGACATGGACATCAGAATGGGGCAGAAAGAGTGCCCCCCTGCTAGTCTTCAGCCGGATGTTATATAGTTACTAGCTTGCTGTTAATTATAGAAAGGAGATGTCTGAAAACTCAGAGTAGCACCAGGCCTTCACCCACAGTGTGCATTTTGAAATAACATTGGCACCAAGTGAGTCATCCCAGGCCATAAAACGGTTGACATGAATCTTGAAGAAAGGCACGTTTCCAAGTAAATAAAGAGTTTCATTAACATAGATTAGGAGAACCAATGTATGAGTAAAACATACTGGTTTGTGAAGTCAGTTCTGAGTCTTAGGCAGAACTGACTTGAAGACAGACTCTAGAGTAAATATATATTTCATTAGCATAGCTTAAGACAAACATTTCCATAAGAAAAATGCATTGGTTTGAGAAAAGTTAAGTTCAGGTAGAGCCAAGTGTCATCTTGGCAACACAGAATTTTAAAAGAAACCTCTTATTAAACTTGTATAGAGAAGGGGAAAAAATCTAACACTTGTTTGTTTCCTGCTGCCGCTTAAGAGTGATAAAAAAAAAAAAAAAACGTCTGACACCCGTCTGACACCCAGCCTATTTCCTCCATTTGGAGATCCCTTGCCTTCCTGCCTGTTAGCTTATCATTACAGAAAAACATCTACTTCTGCTTCATGGACTATGATAAAACCTTTGACTGTGTGGACCACAACAAATTATGGCAAATTCTTAAAGAGATGGAAATACCAGACCACCTTACCTGCCTCTTGAGAAACCTGTATGCAAGACAAGAAGCAACAGTTAGAACCAGACGTGGAACAATGGACTGGTTCAAAATTTGGAAAGGACTACATCAAGGCTGTATGTTGTCACTTTGCTTATTTAATTTATATGCAGAGTACATCATGTGAAATGCCAGGCTGGATGAAGCTCAAGCTAGAATCATGACTGCTGGGAGAAATATCAATAACCTCAGATATGCAGATGACATCACCCTTAAGGCAGAAAATGAAGAAGAACTAGAGAGCCTCTTGATGAAGATGAAAGAGGAGAGTGGAAAAGCTGGCTTAAAACTCACTATTAAAAAATGAAGATAATGGCATCCAGTCCCCTCACTTCATGGCAAATAGATAGGGAAACAATGGAAACACTGACAGACTTTATTTTCTTTGGCTCCAAAATCATTCAGACAGTGACTGCAGCCATGAAATTAAAAGACGCTTGCTCCTTGATAGAAAAGCAATGACAAAGCTAGACAGCATATTAAAAAACAGAAACATTACCAACAAAGGTCCATATAGTCAAGCCTATGGTTTTTCCAGTAGTCATGTATGGTTGTGAGAGTTGGGACCATAAAGAAGGCTGCGTGCCGAAGAACTGATGCTTTTGAACTGCGGTGCTGGAGAAGACCCTCCAGAGTCCCTTGGACAGCAAGGAAATCAAACCAATCAATCCTAAAGGAAATCAATCCTGAGTATTCGTTGGAAGGACCGATGCTGAAGCTAAAGCTCCAATACTTTGACCACCTAATCGGAAGTACCAACTCATTGAAAAAGACCCTGATGCATGGAAAGATTGAGAGCAGGAGGAGAAGTGGACAACAGAGAATGAGACGGTTGGACGGCATCACTGATGCAATGGAGGTGAGTTTGAGCAAACTGCGGGAGAGAGCGAAGGACAGGGAAGCCTGGCGTGCCGCAGCCTATGGGGTCACAAAGAGTCGGACAGGACTGAGGGACTAAACAACCTCCCCAAGGCACCTGCTACAGCTGGCTGAGACACCACAGCGTCTAGAATGCGCGGCGACAGCCCCGCCTCCTGCCCTGCCCCCTCCGGGAGCGCGGAAGGCTGGGCCCCACCCCCACGCCCTACCCTGTGCAACCGGGAACTGTAGCCCTACAGCCCTGCAAGCCGCCGGCGGCAGCAGCTGAGACCACCGCTCCCAGATTGCGCAGCGAGGGCCCCCCGCCTTCCCTCCGCGAGGGCGGAGGGAGGTCCTGCCACGCAGGGAAGGGTGCGTTTTCTTCCCCAGCGTCTCCTGCCTGCGGAGACAAAGCGAGGCGGCGAGCCCAGCGTGGTTGGAGTCACCCTGCAGACAGGTACGTCTCCACGAGATGCTGGTGGTGAGACTGGGTTTCTCGGTGACCAGCCAGCGGCTTGCACTTCGGGCAGCCCGCGCAGCACAGCCTGGGGTTCCTGGAGCTCGGCTGGGTCAGCTGCCGCCCTGCGCGCTCCTCTGGCCGCACCCTCTCCTTTGGTCCCCGCTCCGCCGCCAAGTGCAGTGAGGCTGGCGTGGGGAGCCTCCGTGGTTACTCAGATCTTTACGGACAACTCGTGGAAGCCCCACGCTGGGTGTCTGAAACGGTAAGTCCAGTTTAAAACAGAAGTACAGTACCTGGTACCTAGGAACCTGGAATTGCCTTTTGAAGGCCACCTTTTTCTCTCTCCCTCTGGACTGCGGTAAATCTTCCCTCTGGACCTGGCTGGGCATCTAGAGCTGAAAGTGAAAGTATTAGTGGCTCTCAGTCGTGTCCTTTGCGACTCCATGGACTGTAGCCCGCCGTGCTCCTCTGTCCACGGAATTCTCCAGGCAAGAATACTGGAGTCGGGGAGAATGGCACTGAAACATGTATACTGTCATGTAAGAAACGAAGCGCCAGTCTATGTCCGATGCAGGATACAGGATGCTTGGGGCTGGTGCACGGGGATGACCCAGAGAGATGTTATGGGGAGGGAGGTGGGAGGGGGGTTCATATTTGGGAACGCATGTACACCTGTGGTGGATTCATGTCAATGTATGGCCAAACCAATACAGTATTGTAAAGTAAAATAAAGTAAAAAAAAAAAAAAGAATACTGAAGTGGGTAGCCAGTGCCTTCTCCAGGAGAATCTTCCAAACGCAGGGCTGGAACCCGGATCTACCACATTGCAGGCAGGTTCTTTACTGTCTGAGTTACCAAGGAAGTCTGCCAAAGCATCTTAATAGACAAAAAAGGTATTAGATCACAGACTCTAGAGGAAAAGTCTAAGAGAGAGTATGAAGGGCCAGAATGGTTTTTTTAAAAAGCACTCAAAACTGGAAACATAACTGACCTGTATGTAGAAACCCCAAAGATTGTGGTAACAAAATGAATTTTTTAAAAACCTGAGCCAACAGTCTTGCTAATAAATAAATTCATGTCCTGTAAACAAAAGGATATACTTAGTAAAAAGGACACGAAGTTTACACATTTCCAAGTCATAATGCAATAAAGTTAGAAATAAAAGAAGTAGGGAATTTAATGATGAACTCCTCAAAATTTTTTCAGTATTTTTTTAAATAAATGAACTTCTGGGTCAGGGTGCAAGTCCAAAACACAAACAGAGTACCTATAAATGTCTGTGCTTGCAAATATATCCTAATCAGGTATATGCAGCCATGGTGAAACGAGAAAGTTCTCTGACTGGGAAGCTCCCTGAATGCCCAGGTCCTGTTGGTTGAAGCTCTTGAGTGCCTCCTTATGAGTGGAGCAGCAGGGAAGGAGGGCAGTGCTTGGAAATGGAGCTGATGCAGAAGCTGGTAGCAGAGGCCTCCCTCCTCCTCAGCCTGAACTTGCCTTCACAGTCCTCTCCATCACAGAGCCATGCTGCCATCACAAGTGGGCTGGTGTTGGCGGACAAGATCACAACCACTCTGCAGTAGCACATGGGGTGGAAACTGGCAGCAGCAGCTGCAGTAGGGGAAGTTAACAGCCAGGAAAAATATATGATCTACCCTGGGCAAGGACTTGTGATCCCAGAAGTTCTGGTGAGGACTCGGAGCCAGACTGCTTTGTCTCTCCTTTTCTCCACCGTTCTTCCTGTGACTGGTATGGAAATCCACAAACACAATAACAGTGCCCCTCTGTGGGCTGTGTCAATACATGGAAGTACATAGATGAAGAAGTATTTTTTTAAATTTATTTATTTAGTTGAGGCATGTGGGATCTACTTTCCTGACCAGGAATCAAACTCAGGCCCCTAACGTTGGGAGCTAGTTGTCTTAGCCACTGGACCTGGCATCCAGCTTGGAATGGGTGTGCATGTTAAGTGGTTGTGCGTGCCAATTGGCTACTGTTGCATGATAAACCACCCCAAAACCTAGCCAGCTCGCGGTTGGACTCATGGTCAGCATAGTGAGCTTAGCTCAGCTGAGCCGTTCTTTCATTTCACCTGGACACCAAGGTGAGTGTATGGTCTGCTGCTGGTTGACTAGGGTGCTCTACTTTTGGGGTTGAGCTGGGTGCCACCTGAGCACCCAGCTGTCATTCAACAGCTCACATGGGCTTGTTTTCATGGAGAGCAGGGATCCAGAGAAAAAGCAAAACATTCAAGATCTTTCCAGCCTAGGCCCCAAGCTGTCAGAGTCATACTTACTGAATTTTTCTGGCCAAAGCACATGAGACCAGCCTCAACCCAAAGTTGAAAGGACAGATTTCTGTCTCTCCATTTTTGGTTTCACTTTTTACAGATCCAGCTGTAAAATCACATTGCAAAGGGCATGGATATACGTAGAAAACACACAATCACTGTTTTTACAATCAGGAACATCATGCCTAAACAAGTTTTATATAAAGGTGGCAAGAGAAGTATTAATAAATTGTTGAAAAGCCCACAGAGCTATTAAACAGCTGGGACACACTCCTTGTCACATCCACCTGATTCCACAGCAGTCATTGCCAGTAGACCACTCTTCTCCTGCAACTACCCCTGGGTCCTGAGAAGGCAGCTGCTGCAACTGAATGAAGATCCCTCTGATTCTTCCCATCTAGTACTATTTAACATCAAAATAATGCCCTAAGTACAATGCAGAAGAATTTGAATAATTGAGGGAAAGCTTTGAGTTTAAGAAATCAAGTCCAAAGGTATTTTTCATTTCTAACCATAGAAGACATTTTAAAATATTAATACCTAAAATGCACTCCACATATTTGAAAATTCTTTTCATCACATTTTGCTATTTCTAGACTATGTAAATCGCAAACGGACTATGATCTACCTGTCAGTTAAAGAATATGTTTTTCAAATTAAGAGATCTTCAGAAAACGCATTCCATCGGCTACATTTCATGAAATCAGCTGAGTAATGGTAAGGGTTTTCTCCTTTCCTTTCTGCAAACCAATTTTCCAAGACAGAAAAAAAAAAAAAAAGATATGATCCAGTGAAGACTCACAGCTGACTTGTGGCAGCAACTACGCCAAAGCTTAAGAGGAGCCTAGCAGCCACGGCTATACAAAAGGCCTAATTACAGATCAGCCCTGCAACCCCCATTGCACCTCCAACAAGGCTGCTAGAAGGCTTCCCCAGTCCCCACAACCAGAGATATTACAGTACTACCAGACAGGAGGGGGAGCAGATGCAAAAACCTCTGTGCTCTCCCACCTCTCTAGACCCATCCATGCCGGGGTCACGATGTAGAACCCTGCTTTGGGGAAGCTGTCTCCTAAGGTGTCTGGTTACACGAGCCAGGGCCCTTGGTCTTATGTGCCTTCTAACAAACCAAGGGCACCCCAGCCAGAACCATGACCGCCCTTCATGCCCTGCAATAGCGGGAGCCAACAGAAGAGTCACTTGAGGTCATCTGCCTCACCCCTGTGCCCTCCCAAGGCACCCGGCCCCTAAGCCACCCAACAAGCAGAGGGTCTGGCCCCAAGTCGGCAGCAGGCCCTTTACTCAAGCACTGGAAAGTTCACTAAGGAGAGCAGGCCAGCAACTTAAGGAGCGACTCCAGGAAGCCACAGCCAGGGCAAGATGGCCAACCACAGCACGTGTGAGAGGCCGGGGCCAGAGGAGGTGTTGGGGGAGTGTCTAATTTCCTCACTTCTGTCTTGTCACAACCAAACTTTGAAGTGACGGACCAGCATTATAGCCCTTGGACTGGTCAGTGTTACAGCTCTCGGACAGACCAGTGTTACAGATCTGTGTTACACCTCAGTTTTATTTAGAAAACAAAGGAAAATACATCCTTGAGGCGTGAGGGCATGCTGACCCAAAAGATGCGAAGAGGAGAGAGAGAGAGACCCCTGGTCCTCTGACTCCTCTTTTTGTATGCTTTTCTCCTCCCCCTGGGCCTGCCCTATGTGAACTGGGCTAGCCTTGAATGCTGTTTGTTCTACCTGAGGTTCTCACTCTGGTCCTCAGCCCTTCCTTTGTTCTATTTTCATGGGCTTTTCCCTTCCTTGTCTTTTAGCCACCACCATTCTGTACTCTTTTTTCCTATTCTAACTACCTAACAGCTCCCCCTCAAGAGATGGGAGATGCAATTCTTTGGGAATGGGGGTGTCGAGGTCTCTCTGGCTACTTGCTGCTCAACTGGGATGGTGAGGGGCATTGGGCCTCCCCCTCTTGCCAGTCTCAGGCCTCAGAGTCCTTATAGCGGTGTCCATTTAAGGGTGAGTAATATTCTCTGTGGTCGGCTATAGTTTTATATATCCTTGTTGAACTAGCACTACATGTTGTAGCTTGTTGACCTGGGCAGAGACAAAATGGGCTAGACAATTGATAATACACGGAGCAAACATAAGCAGCATCAATATGGTGATAACAAGGACTAGCAGGGGCATTAGCCAAGTCCAAATTCCCATCACCAGGAAGATCCCCCAAAGAGAGATTGTAGCCACCCAGAGAAATCTCCAGCTCGTTCCTTCAGATCCTGTGGGGTCTGAATGTTTTTCTTGAGGACTCTGAGACTTTCTTTAACTTAGGAGGTATTTACTCAGAAACAACACTTCTCATTCAAGATGGCTCAATTCCCTCCTTGTTCAGGGATCAGAAGGTCTATCTCCTGTCTGTTCTGGAGTACAACCCCTGCCAAGCTGTGTTGGCTCTTTAGAGCTGTCCTGAGAAATCTTATCCCCAGAAACTTAATTTTGGGGATGTTCATTAGAATAGCACTCATTTGTAGTTCTGAATAGGTATCTGAGATCTCCCAGGGGCTCACAGGTATATTGAGTGTCCTCTTCTGTTTTCTTCCATGGCTTGACTCGTGAGTAGTGAATCCAGGAGTTGTGTCCTGGTACCTTGACTGCTCTGGGGCTAGAATGTATTACAGGGGAGGGGCTCTTCCATGTGAGCTGGAATTGAGCCTTTGAGAACCCGTCTTTCCAAACTTTAGTAGGGCTTGAGTCCCTGGACCATATAGTGGTGATTCTTTAAAATCTTTTGGGTCCTGGTTGACACCCCCCAAGTGTATATCCTGTTGGAATTGCCCAGTGGCCATCGTATAAGACTGGAGGGTCTGAGCCTCTGGATCTAGGAAGAGGTCATAGACATAAACAAAAGGTCTCCCATATAGCATCTCATAAGGACTAAGACCAACCTGTTCCTTAGGGGCAATACGGGTGTGGAGGAGAGCTATTGGTAAAGCCTCCTTCCATCCCAGGGAGGTCTCCTGGGTTATCTTTTTTATCACTGATTTTAAGAATTCATTGGCTCTTTCTACTCTTCCTGAAAACTGAAGCCTGCAGGCACAATGGAGATAATAAGTCATGCCCAATGCTTTAGAGACCCCTTGGGTTACCTTAGAAGTAAATGATGTCCCATTGTCACTTTGAAATGACCTGGGCAAACCAAATCTCAGGATGATTTCATGGGCCAATTTTTTTTTTTTTTTTTTTAACCACCTCTTCAGCCTTCTCAGTCCAGGTGGGAAAGCCTTCAGTCCATGCTGTGAATGTATCTATCATGACTAATAGGTATTTTTACCCTTGAGAAACTGGGCATCTGGGTGAAGTCCATCTGCCAGTCCTCTCCTGGTCCCATGCCATTGGATGGGCTGGGCCAGCTGGGATCTTTGAGCTCCTTGGGGGCTGTTTAATTGGCAAGTGGGACAAGAGGAGACCACTTGCCTTATAGTCGTTTGGAGGCCTTTTCCTCTGAAGGAACTTTCTAGCAGTCTTTAGAGGGCCTTCTCCCCTAAATGAGTGGTGGCATGTAAGGACTTAACTAACTTCCATTGGAGGTTCCCAGACAGAAAAAGGAGTCCCTCCTTTGAGAACCACCCCATATGATCTTGAAAGCCCTCACTCTTAGCTTTAAGAGTCTCACCTTCAGTATATGAAGGAGTTTCTGGCAAATTAGTCTGTGGAACTAAGGTGGCAACCCCTATTAGGTCACTGTTCTGTAACGTTGCTCTCTTAGCTGCCTAATCAGCTGCTTGGTTTCCTCGTGCCACTTTCCTGCTCCCTTTTTGGTGTCCTTTACAGTGGGAGACTAAAACCTCAGCGGGCAGATGGACTGCTTCCAAGACTCTAAGGATCTGATCACCATATTTGATTGGGGACCCTCGGGAGGTCAAGTGGCCTCTTTCTTTCCAAATAGCAGCACATGCATGTAGCATCAGAAAGGCATACTTGGAGTCAGTGTAAATGGCTACTCTTTTTCCTTTTCCCAGCTCTAAACCTCGAGTCAGGGCTATCAGTTCAGTTCAGTTCAGTCGCTCAGTCGTGTCCGACTCTTTGTGACCCCATGAATCGCAGCACTCCAGGCCTCCC
>SJXO01007495.1:0-21448 GCA_006408615.1 Connochaetes taurinus
CACACACACACACACACACACACACACATACATGCTGCCATGTGACAATCAAAAATGTCTACAAGTGTAGCAAAATGTCTCCCAGTAGGCAAAATCACACTCAGATGAAAATCACTGCTATATAGATTGATGGGTCACTGATATAGAGATCATTTTTAAAAGTGGGACTAACTTTGGTTCATTGGAGTAAAGGACAGACTCTTAAACTTGAAGAAGTCTCAAGAATAACCAGCCCCCCAAATGGACTCTGTATTACTTAGAGACCACACTAGGGATGTATTGCTTAACATTCTTCCATCTGGGGATTCTCAGGTGGTGCTAGTGGTAAACAAACTGCCTGCCAATGCAGGAGATATAAGAGACATCGGTTTGACCCCTAGGTGGGGAAGATTCCCTGGGGGAGGGCTTGCAACCTACTCCAGTATTCTTGCCTGGAGAAGCTTAGTGGGCTACGGTCCACAGGGTCACAGAGAGTCGGATGTGACTAAGAGAGTCGAACGTGACTAAAACAACTTGGTGCACACACACACTCTTCCGTGTGAAGAAGGGAGAAATGAGTGAGAGAGACAAGCAGTAGGACACAGGTGATTAAACAGAAGGGACAAAGAACAGGGCTGTATTCTACCTGCATCAGTTCCTTATCCAGCCAACTCTACCTTTTTACATCTCTTGTTCATCTTTCTAGAACCCATCCCCCAAACCTATATAAGGCCTTCCTGCTATGTACTTGAATACACTTTCCCTTTAATAGAGACATTACTTCATTCTATGGCACCTCCTTATGTAATTATCTCTCATCTAGATCCATGAGAGGAGAAAGCATACCCGCCTTACTTACCACTGTATGCCTAACACCTAGCATATGCCTAGGACTTCGTACATGTTCAAAATTCAATTTTGAATGAATAAATGTACAAATCAACAACAAAATAAACTGATCTAATAAGATAGGCTTTACCACCTTCACCTTATAGGTAAGAAAACTAAAACTCATAAAGGTTAAGTGACTTTTTATCTAGGGTAAGGCAAATTACTAGTCAATAGCAAAATGTGATGGAAACCCAAGCTTGTCTGATTCTAAATTCCATGTCCTTTCCTTGCCACATCACATATGCCCCAGTTGTATAATAGCATTTTGAGCATCTCCATGGCTGTCTGTACTGCATAACTCCAGGAGATACAATGGCCATAGAATACACCATGTGTGGTGTCCCTGCAGATGTGTAATTCTGGAAACCCTGGGGCACTTGCTTTTAAAACCTCCAATACTAGACAGTATATTAAAAAGCAGAGACATTACTTTGCCGACTAAGGTCCATCTAGTCAAGGTCATGGTTTTTCCAGTAGTCATGTATGGATGTGAGAGTTGGACTGTGGAGAAAGGTGAGCACTGAAGAATTGATGCTTTTGAACTGTGGTGTTGGAGAAGACTCTTGAGAGTCCCTTGGACTGCAAGGAGATCCGACCAGTCCATCATAAAGGAGACCAGTCCTGGATGTTCATTGAAAGGACTCATGCTAAAGCTGAAACTCCAGTACTTTGGCCATCTCACGAGAAGAATTGACTCATTGGAAAAGACCCTGATGCTGGGAGGGATTGGGGGCAGGAGGAGAAGGTGATGACAGAGGATGAGATGGCTGGATGGCATCAGTGACTCAATGGACATGAGTTTGAGTAAACTCCAGGAGTTGGTGATGGACAGGTAGGCCTAGCATGCTGCAATTCAAGGGGTCGCAAAAGTCAGACATGACTGAGTGACTAAACTGAACTGAACTGAACTGAACAGATGTTATCTCTGTTCCTGAGAATCTAGGTCATATCAAGTTCTGTTCTGCCATCCAAATATGATTCCCATTCCAATTAAAATTCTGTATCTATACACAGCTGAGTCCTTTCAGTGTTTTCTCTTCCCTGAAACTTCCTCCTATTGGAAAATTGGGTTGAGAAGTAGCAAACAGAAAGTACGAGCAGTCTCTGATTAACTATTTTCCCAAAAGTTATTTAAATAAGTTGTTAGAATTTAGCATATATTTTTTCTATTTGAAAAAAAAAAAATGTTATAAAAGTAAACAGGTTTCCAGGTTAGGCCACTGGAGAAAATCTAACAAAATAAGCAGTAAATTTCAATACAAGTAGCCTTTATTCAGTTTCTTGGAAGTTGGAATAAAGTTACCTTGTTGTTGTTGCTCAGTTGCTAAGTCATGTCCAACTCTTTGCGACCCCATGGACTGCAGCATGCAAGGCTCCTCTGTCCTTCACTATTTCCTGGAGTTTGCTCAAGTTCATGTTCATTGAGTTGGGGATGCTGTCTAACCATCTCATCCTCTGCCTCCACTTTCTCTTTTGCCTTCAATCTTTCCCAGTATCAGGATCTTTTCCAATGAGTCAGCTCTTCACATAAGGTGGCCAAATTATTGGAGCTTCAGCATCTGTCCTTTGAATGTACATTCAGAATTGATTTCCTTTAGGATTGATGGTTTGATCTCCTTGCAGTCTAAGAGACTCTCAATAATCTTCTCCAGCACCACAATTCAAAAGCATCAATTCTCCAGTGCTCAGCCTTCTTTATGGTCCAACTCTCACATCCGTACATGACTACGGGAAAAACCATAATAGGCAGTGACCAAAACCATCCCAAAGAAAAAGAAATGCAAGAAGGAAAAGTGGTTGTCTGAAGAGGCTGTACATATAGCTGAGAAAAGAAGAGAAATGAAAGGTGAGGAAAAAGGGGAAAGATACACCCAACTGAATGCAGAGTTACAGAAAATAGCAAAGAGAAACAAGAAAGCCTTCTTAAATGAACAGTGCAGAGAAATACAGGAAAACAATAGAATGAGAAAGAATAGAGATCTCTTCAAGAAAATAGGAGAGAACAATTCATGCAAGAATGGGCAC
The DNA here is from genome assembly GCA_006408615.1 of Connochaetes taurinus. Taxonomy (NCBI): domain Eukaryota; kingdom Metazoa; phylum Chordata; class Mammalia; order Artiodactyla; family Bovidae; genus Connochaetes; species Connochaetes taurinus. Next base: position 2,896 of record SJXO01007495.1, read on the forward strand.
GATAAAGTATAGAAAGAGTATGGACGTAACCGAAGCAAAAGAGATTAAGAAGAAGTGACAAGGATACACAGAAGAATTTTATGAAAAAGATCTTAATGACCTGGATACTCTCAATGGTGTGGTCACTCACTTAGAGCCAAAGATCCTGGAGTGTGAAGTCAAGTGGGTCTTAGGAAGCATTTCTGCTAACAAAGCTAGTGAAGGTGATGGAATTCCAGCTGAGCCATTTAAAATCCTAAAAGATGATGCTTTTATAGTGCTGCACTCAATGTGCCAGTAAACTTGGAAAATTCACCAGTGGCCAAACAGGACTGGAAAATGTCAGCTTTCAGTCCAATCTCAAAGAATAGTAATGACAATGAATGTTCAAACTACTGTATAATTGTTCTCATTTCACATGCTAGTAAGATTATGCTCAAAATCCTTCAAGCTAGTCTTCAGCAGTACATGAACTGAGAACCACCAGCTGTACAAGCTGATTTAGAAAAGGCAGAGGCACAAGAAATCAAATTGGTCACTTTGTTGGATCATAGAGAAAGCAAAGCTGTTTCAAGAAAAGATCTATTTCTGCTTCATTGACTATGCTAAAGCCTTTGACTGTGTGGAGCACAACAAACTGTGGAAAATTCTTAAAGAAACAGGAATACCAGACCATCTTACCCGTGTCCTGAGAAGTCTGTAGGCAGGTCAAGAAGCAACAGCTGGAACTGGATATGGAACAATGGATTGTTTCAAAATTGGGAAAGGATTATGATAAGGCTATATATTGTCATCCTGCTTATTTAACTTCCATGCAGAGTACATAATGCAAAATGTGGGGATGAATGACCCTCCAGCTGGAATCAAGATTGCCAGGAGAAATATCTACAACCTTAGATACACAAGTAATACCACTTTAATGGCAGAAAATAAAGAGGAACTAAACAGCCTCTTCATGAAGGTGAAAGAGGAGAGTGAAAAAGCTGGTTAAGGCTTAGCACTCAAAAAACTAAAATCATGGCATCTGGCCCCATCACTTCACGGCAAATAGAAGGTGGAAAAGTTGAAGCAATGACAGACTTTATTTTCCCGGGCTCCACAATCACTGTGAATGGCGACTACAGCCATGAGCTTCAAAGACGCTTACTCCTTGGAAGAAAAGTTATGACCAACCTAGGCAGCATATTTAATTTAAAAGGCTGACCTTCCTAAGACACTATTACCAATAGTTCACCTCATTATGCCTTATTAACATAAGAGGTTTTGCTAATCAGCATGATGAATTATAAAAATAGGTTTTAATTGGTGAAAATAGTGATGGTTATTTCGCTTGTGTGCATGTGTGTGTGCTGTCGCTTCAGTAGTGTCCAACTCTTTGTAGCCCTCTGTATTGTAGCCTGCCAGCTCCCCTGTCCGTGGGACTTCCCTGGCAAGAGTACTGGAGTGGGTTGCCACTCCCTTCTCCAGGGGATCTTCCCGACCCAAAGATCAATCAAAACCATGTCTCTTGGTCTCTTACATCTCCCTCACTGGCAGAGGTGTTCTTTACCACTAGTCCCACCCAGGAAGCCCTTTAGTTTGCTTGTGCGTGGGTGTGTTCTTAGTCTCTCAGTGGTGTCGGACTCTTGGCGACCACACGGACTATAGCCTGCCAGGTTCCTCTGTCCATGGGGATTCTCTAGGCAAAAATATTGGAGTGGGCTGCTGTGACCTCCTCCAGGGGATCTTCCCAACCCTGGGATGGAACCCAGGTCTCCCACATCGCAGGCAGATTCTTTACTGTCTGAGCCACCAGGGAAGCCCTTGATAGATATTAAAACAAGTTGCTATAGAGAAAAATTGGTGCTCAAAGCCTCTGGATTATTTATAATATTATATACAATATTATAAATATTGTTTTCCTCACTTGTCCCATGGACAGAGGAGCCTGGTGGGCTACAGTCCACGGGGTTGCAAAGAGTCAGACACGACTAAGCAACTTCACTTTCACTTTCACTTGTACGAAAAGATATATAAGAATTGAATAAGATCTGTGCCCTTAAGGATAGTAAGGTTCGCTCCCTAAACAATCCTATGTTAAGCCATTAGTCTGAAAAATTCTGATTATCTAATGCTGACTTTAATCTTGCTTCTAGAATGTTGCTGGTGCAGTCACATCATCCAAAAGAACAGATGCTGAATCTTGATTGAGCTTACAGAATAGATGTTATAAACTGGTGTGTCTTCTTGCTAAATATATATTTATTTAATACTGTGTATGTGGACATTTCAGACAGAATTTGGTCTACTTTTTTGTTTTTCTTATCATATGATAGCAAGATTTTTTAAACATAGCTCAACCCCTGCTAACCATTCATGTCTACTATTCATAGCCAAATTGGCTCACATATGTAGCAATATGGAGAGTTTATGACTATTTCATGTTAGTCCCCATACCCCAGCTTCATAACACAAAAGACAGCACAAAGGGTTCAGAAAATGTATTATATTCACTCTAGTAGGCTGGAGAGTCATATGATAATTTGTAAGTCAAAGATCGAGGCTTCCCTGGTGGTTCAGTGATAAAGAATCCACCTTCAAATGCAAGAGACATAAGTTTGATTCCTGAGTCAGAAAGATCTCTTGGAGAAGGCAATGGCAACCCACTCCAGTATTCTTGCCTGGGAAATCCAATGGGCAGAAGAGCCTGGTGGGCTACAATCCATGTGGTCACAAAAGTGTCAGACATAGCTCAGTGACTAACCAATAATAAAGTCAAGGATTGTCTATACAGCACAGGTCACTGAGAAGCTAATGAAAGGCAGAGGGTAGTGAGGGTTGGCTAAAGCTGATGATAGAGGCAGAAGGGAGACAACTGTGGTTGAATAAAGCTTGTTGAAAGATTCTTTCTCTATGAGGTAGAGGTAAGGGATGCTGCAAAACTGAAAGCTAAGAATACCAAGAAGGGTGACTATTCAATATTACATTGCAGTCATGCACACAGCACTTGTTTTATCAGCCATCCCTGTGACAGAGATGCAGGCACTGACTGCTCCGACAAGAGTAATACCAGTGTGCTGTATTGGTCTGTTGTGCCTTCTAAACAAAAAGAATAGGAACACATGTGCATGAGGGCATACATGCACACATACTATTGATGGCAACATTGGCAGACCGTGTGCATGAGTTTGAGGCAAGTATATGTGGAAGCTTGGAGATCCCTTGCTGTTGAAAATTTACAGCAAAACAAAAGAGCTCAGCGCAGCTTTAAGCTAATCAATTAGTTAATTCTCTAGTCCTTGCTCCTGACCTCCATCAGGGAAAGAATTTCATATCCTGAGATAGTTAGGAAAATAGAGCAGGTCTTTTCTCAGCTTGTGCAACTATTTCTGTTTTACGCTCCACAATATTTCAAACACTTTCCATGGTAGCCTAGAAGCAGAATCTCTGGGAAGAGGCAGGGCGAATGTGTACTAGTAAAAAAAAAATCCCACATATGACTCAATCCAACAAATTTTAAGAACCAGTGGCTTCTGTGTTTGCCTGAAGATTTGCCTTTGATCCTCTTCTGAAAGACTTAGGACAAAAGTCAATCAACCCTCTCTCTCTTACATCCTTCATCCCACAGAGTAAAAATAAAGTCATGCATGGTTTGCAGAGTTTACAGGTGCAATTAGGGGCCTTTGCAGACACTTTCACTTGCTCCAGTAGAATCAGAGCAGCCACCATTGAGTGCTTATTAATGGACAGGTGAAAATGTGAAAGTTGAGAGAGAGGTAGGAGGAAGTAGGTGAGTGAAGTTTGGCAGCAAAAATAAAACATAATATGCAGAAAAGTTTTAAAGATTTCCTCTTCCATCAAGCTGGGAGTTAAATTCACTTCTCATGGGCACTCTGTTCCTTTGCCTGGCTGGGAGAATAATCCAAAGGGGCCCAATATATACATGAGTTTTAACAGAAATGTAACTTCACAATATATGGATGAAGTCTGGAAAATACTATTTATTCTAAATGGCTTGGTTTTTCAGAGCACGTTTTGAGCACTGCCTTCAAACATAAATATTTAAGATCAACAGTTTAGACAAATGGGGCTTCACTAATAGCTCAGTTGGTAAAGAATCTGCCTGCAATGCAGGACACCCTGGTTCAATTCCTGGGTCAGGAAGATCCTCTGGAGAAGGGACAGGCTACCCACTCCAGTATTGTTGGATTCCCTTGTGGTTCAGCTGGTAAAGAATCTGTCTGCAATGCAGGAGACCTTGGTTTGATCCCTGGGTTGGGAAAATCCCCTGGCGGAGTACATGGCAACCCACTCCAGTATTCTTGCCTGAAGAATACCCATGGACAGAGTGGCCTGGCTACAGTCCATGGGGTACAAAGAGTCAGACATGACTGAGTGACTAAGCACAGCACAGCACAGAGTACATCATGTGAAATGCTGAGCTGGATGAAGCACAGGCTGAAATCAAGCTCACCAGGAGAAATGTCAATAACCTCAGATATGCAGATGACACCACCCTTATGGCAGAAAGTGAAGAGGAACTGAAGAGACTCTCAATGAAGGTTAAAGGGGAGAGTGCAAGAGCTGACTTAAAACTCAACATTCATAAAACTAAGATCATGGCATCCAGTCCCATCACTTCCTGGCAAATAGATGCAGAAAAAATGGATACAGTGACAAACTATTTTCTTGGGCTCCAAAATCACTACAGATGATGACTGAAGCCAAAAATAAAAGACACCTGCTCCTTGGAAGAAAAGCTATGACAAACCTAGACAGCATATTAAAAAGCAGAGACATTACTTTGCTGACAAAGGTCCGTATAGTCAAAGCTACGATTTTTCCAGTAGTCATTTACAGATGTGAGAATTGGACCATAAAGAAAGCTGAGCACTGAAGAATTGATGTTTTTGAACTGTGGTGCTGGAGAAGATTCTTGAGAGTCCCTTGGTCAGCAAGGAGATCAAACCAGTCAATCCTAAAGGAAATCAACCCCAAATATTCATTATTAGGACTGATGCTGAAGCTCGAATACTTTGACCACCTAGCATGAGAAGCTGACCCTGGAAAAGACTCTGATGCTGAGAAGGATTGAGGACAAGGAGTGTTGGGGGCCAGCGCGAGGAACTCCGCCCATGGCAAAGGTCATGAGGAAGGAGGCTTGGCATACGCAAAGGTGTGATCAAGCCTCAGGAAACCCCCTGTTCCCAAGCATCTACCCCAAAACCAGAGTCTGTTCTATGCTCTCCCCCATAACCGTTTCTCTCGGAGAAGGAGTAAACGTGCAGCTCCAAGGCAATAAAAATTCCTGGGCGTGATAAGAGTGTTTCAGCTCACGGACTCCTCTGAAGGTTATCTAGCCCACCTGTAGAGGTTCGTCCGGCCACATGTGATTGTTTATGACCTCCAAATCTGAGAGGCACAAGATGTTTTAGACTTACTAAAGGCAAATTCTTTTGGGGAGTTAGAAATTATTAGTATAGTGTGTTGGTTAGGAATTATATTGGTGAAGGGTTTTTTCATTTGTTGTGCCAATAATTGCTGCTAATGCCCTGCTCTGGGTGGGACAAGGATGTCTCAGGTCAAACCTCTCTGCTGACAGCCTAGCTTGTGTGACAGGATTATCCATACTCCTGCCACTAGGCACAAGATTGTTTACTACTTCTTAACCATAAACAGCACAGAGAGTTTTGGAGTATTTTGAGAGTCTTAATTAGCATAGGGCTTTTTCTCATTGTGGAGTCAATGATTGCCACCAGGCCTCCATATCCTTAGGCACCTGGGAATATATTAATCAATGTATTTGGAATATAGAAAAGGAAATATAGTAGTTTTTGATGTTAGCAATACTAGACTTTTTGAGTTAATGGATTTTCTCTTTTGTAATAGATCACTGTGCTTTGTTATAAATCACTGTGTCCTTGCCATGTAAAAATGTAACTTGATCACTATCTTAAGACTAGATCTTAAGGGGAGGATTGGTGAAAGGATTTTCATTTGTTGGGTTGATGTTTGCTGCTAAATCTCCACGTTCCCTGCCCTTATAATGAATATAACTAACATATAGGAGAAATAAGTATTAACCTTTAAACATATAGGAGAAATAAATATTAACCTTTAAGCATATAGGAGAGATAGGTATTAACCTTTAAGATTAATCCTGTTAACCTTGGGTTAAATAAGTTCCTTTCTTGATTGTAACTCACTACACCCTCACCCTATAGGAATGCAACTTTATCTGGAGGGTGGTGCCTGGTTTAAGAAAAAACACCCTTGGAAGAAATAAGGTTTTTGGTTATCAGAAAGAAAGGATCATAGAATGTCAGCAGGTCTCACTCATGGCCAGAAGATGATGTAATATCCCTAAGACCCCCGCGTGACTCTGTATTCATCCCTATGTGTAACAAAAGGTATATAAGCAAACCCCAAAATAAAGAAATCGGATCAGTTTCCGGAAAGACTGATTCCACCATGTCGCTTCTTTCTTGCTCCGTTTCTCAGGCTAAATTCCCATCTGGATTTAGCCTCCTTTTCTCCACTACACTATCTTCCTACTACACTATCCGTTTCTAATCTCTTTCTATATCTGTAATTTTTCCAATGACGCCGACGCCGTCTCCACCTTCGAATTCCCTGGATCCACCGGGGCTGGACCCCAGCAAAGGAGAATGCCCTCAGGGGTGACACAGGGTGAGATGGACTCAATGAACATGACTTGGAGCAAACTCCAGGGGATAGTGAAGGACACAAAAGCCTAGTGTGCTGCAGTTCATGGGGTTGCAGAGAGTCAGGCAGGACTGAGTGACTGAATAACAACATTCAGACAAATGAAATTTGTCTTCAAAATGTAAAATTAGCTTCATTTTTTATAAGATCATATTCAGTAACACATCTAAAATTTTTACCACCAATGAAATGCAGAAGGCTATTTTTATGTAAGGGGAAAAGGCAGGAGCATAGAGATTTTGCATGTTGATTCATTTTTACTAACTAGTCACACCACATTATCCTGGCTTTTACCAATTAGGAGGAATTCATGAGACAGAGACCCACTGATAACTGATAGGAACTTTAGACATGATCGCAGGTAGTATGTGCACCTCAAAATGGTCCTTAGTGCAGGCAGAAGATGAAATATATCCTAGGTAGAAGTTTAGCTGGGGCCACAAAGGGAAGAAGAACAAGGAAGAGAGGAGGGAGGAGAAAGAGATGACCTGGCCTCTTGGTGTTCCTATAGTTCTAAGTAAATTGTGGAGGATTAAGCCAAGGAAATCAATCTGGAGTCTTGCATAGCACGTTCAGAAGCTTGGACATCAATGGTGGTGGCAGTGGTTTAGTCGCTAAGTTATGTATTCACTCTTGTGATTCCCTGAACTGTAGCCCACCAGGCTACAGTAAGCCTAGCTCTACAGGCTACAGTAAGCCTAGCTCGAACTGTATTATTTCTCCTCTGTCCATGGTATTATCCTGGCAAGAATACTGGAGTGGGTTGTCATATCCTTCTTCAGAAGATTTTCCTAACCCAAGGACTGAACCCGGGTCTCCTACATTGCAGGCAGATTCTTTACCATTGAGCCACCAGGGGAACCCTTGGACATCAATAGGCAGAGGGAAATCATGGGAAAGGTTTTAAGTAGGGAAATAGATAGGGTTTATGTTTTTGGTTGATTGTGCGGGTTATATCTGCTCTGAACTCACGAGAAAAACATTTGGGTCATCAGAATTATAATATAGTCTATTTACTACTTAATGGACTATATAATTATGTACGTATGTGCACAAATAAACACATATGCATATATGTAAAATTTATTATGTTATATAGCACTTTGTAGTCTGTTAACACTGAGAAGCCCAAGGAGTCTGTGATGTACATAGGCACTAATATCTCTGTTAAACAGATCAGAAAACTAAGCCTTAAGCGATTAATGACTTGTCCAAGATTACATAAACAACGAGGGCTGAAGTCAGGTCTATAAACCACTTCACTCTTGGTCTTGTATTTTTCTGTGACTATATTTTCAGTAGTGAAGTCTTCTAATACACTACTGAATCCTTTAAATTTTGTAGAATCAGGAAGGGGTGGGAAATCACCTTGTTTTATCTCAGGAAAGAAGTTGATGGGAACCCCATTGAGTTTCTTCAGCTACAGAAGCAGAGGAAGCAGGGACCTCTATGCCTCCATGGCTTTACACATGCTGTTCTTCTGTCTGGAATACTTTCTTTCCTCAAATATTTCCCTGTCCTCCTGCTGGCCCCACACATTGCACAGTTATCCCTTCTTCCAGGAAACCTTCCCAGATCTCCAATACTGGGAACATGCTCTTCCTCTGCATTCTACGAATATTCAAGGGTCATGTTTATCATAGCATTTACACTGTACTGGAATTAGACTATGAACTCCAAGGTAGGACATGTACCTCTTTTATAACCCTAATTCCTGGCACAAGGCTCAGAACATTCTAAGTACTCAAAAAGTGCTAGTTGGAATTTGTTGAATAAATTTTCTGAGGAAGCTGCCTGCAACCTACCAAGGTTAGAAATGAAATCTATTGCTCTTGAGAAAAACTCCTGCACCTTGCACTAATCCTGTCTCTTGTAAGCTCTAATCTCCTGTGCATGATTTATCACCAGAGCAACCTTCTGAAAGTGCTCTTTCCTTATCTCATAGAGCCATCATAAAAGCTAGTTTACTTTAAGCAAATGACATTTGTTTTCTTCTTCTATTTTTTCTCTTGCTATTTTTTCCTTCTATTTACTTATCTATGGGCAACAAGAAAAGAAAAACATCTGATCTCTGTTTAGATATTTGATATACAGCATGTTTAGATAGTGACAGCTATAAATTGCTAGGTAGGCACAATTTGACTATCTAAAACCTGTGTTTTCTATTTTGGATTCCATTATGGCAGAGAAAAGAAGAAAAAACACACACATACCACAATTGGGTAAATTTAAAGGTTCACATTTGTATTATTTCCAAGGCAATGTTGGAGATCATGATCAACATCAATCACTGAAATAAAAGCATCCTATACCGAGAAAACTGGAATCATCAGCAATCTTCAGAATTCAACACAATCGGCTTTGGTTGAGTTGACCACTAACAGGGTATGTGAGCCTAGGTCAGGTGTATGTCTTTCCATGCCTCAGTTTTGTCTCTTGTAAAAGGAAGGATTGGGATTGGATGAGACCTTGAAAGATCTGATTTCACTTATTCCTCCCAGAAGGCATCCCAGTATGTCTGTACACTTTGCTCTTTCTGCTGAGCCATTTGGTGAAATCTCATGTTGAGCGACCAGGCTCCAGTCCCATCTTTCTCGACTAGAGACATCTACTCCTTAACTGGAAATGCTCTGACACTGTTTACAATATAAATGTGCTTCCAACAATCTTTGCATTTTCTTTACAAAACAGAACACTAATATTTCACAAATAATCTAATTTATTGTGCATCCACCACTTCCTAATCATGGGTGTGAACAGTTTAAGAAACACCTTTCCAAAGCTGCAAATCAAGTTGACTATTGATTTTTTAAAAGAAAATATTCTTTGAAATAATATCTTAGTGTCATTAAAATGTTTGATTTTTCTAAATGAGTTTGCTTTGTGACATTTGATGCTCACACGATCATGGAGAGACACATGAAATGCAGTCTAACACTGACTTCATGGAGTCCTCCAAAATTTCCTAGGTCTTCCACTTACTCATTTAGAGCTGAATAGCTATAAAGCAGATGGAATACCTTCCTTCATGTCCACATCTTATTACTCAAAAATGTTCCTTGACCTCTCAGTTCTCATTCCACATTCTGGTCTTAATTTACTTTCTAGATAGATCTTCCACTAATGCCTTCTCTTTCCAGTAAGTTCAACGAACCTCCTATGTTGCCCACTTTCCTTGAACACTCATCTTTGCTCACATACCACTCCCTCCACCCAAGTTATAGAGTGCTGACTTATTCTGCAGACATTTAAATGGCACAATATATGTGACCACGCTTAGCTCTGTGCCTGGGATAATATAACAGGCCCTCAATAAATGGTAAGCCTTAATTTACTCATTCATTCTTTTGTGGTTATCTTATACTGTTGACCAACCTAGGCTCTGGGTACACTAGGTAAATAAGAACAGAGTAGGTTACATAATTTGTGTAGGCCCTGTAGGCCCAGTATAAAAAGAAAATTCGGGTTCTTAATTTTAAAATTATTAGAAATTTTACGACAGTGAGAGTGGAACAATACAAGAACAGGGCTCTTCTAATTATGGAGCCGTATGTGACTGCACAGACCTTCTACCCACAAGGATAGCTTTGACTAAGACACAGGCTCTGACCCCATGGCTTCCCAGGTGGCGCCAGTGGTAAAGAACCTGCCTGTCAATGCAGGGATTGTGAGAAACGTGGGTTCAGTCCCTGGGTTGAGAAGATGCCCTGGAGGAGGGCATGGCAACCCACTCCAGTATTCTTGCCTGGAGAATCCCAAGAACAGAGGAGCCTGGAAGTCTACAGTCATAGGGTTTCACAGAGTTGGACATGATGGAAGTGACTTAGCACACATGCACAGACCCCAGGAAGCCCATTTTGAGGGTGGATTTGGTCAGGTAAGGTAAAAAAAAAAATGTATATAAGACAATATTTGCTATGAAATGTGTAAGCACCAGGTTCAAAGGGAACATGGCAATGAAGTACCTCTGGTAGCTCAACTGATAAAAAATCCTCCTGCAATGCAAGGGACCCTGGTTTCATTCCTGGGTCAGGAAGATCCCCTGGAGAAGGGATAGGCTACCCACTCCAGTATTCTTGGGCTTCCCTGGTGGCTCAAATGGTAAAGAATCCACCTGTAATGTGGGAGACCTGGGTTCGATCCCAGGCTTGGGAAGATCCCCTGGAGGAGGGCATGGCAACCCACTCTAGTATTCATGCCTGGAGAATCCCCATGGACAAAGGAGCCTGGCAGGCTACACTCCATGGGGTTACAAAGAGTCAGACAAGACTGAGCGACTAAGCATAGCACACAGCCCCACTAGAATAGGGATGGAGAGTGTGAGTGAGTCAAGAAAATGCTATGGAAAAAGGCAGTGCCTAAACTGAGTTTTGCCATTCAAATCAAAGTTGAGAGGGCAAGAAAGAGAGACTAATAACACAAGGGTAGCTCTGGAAATGACATGGCTAAGAACAGAATGCAAAGAACAGAAGCTCAAAGAAACCTGTCCAAATTATGCTCCTCTTTTTTTCACCAGGCCATGCAGCATATGGGCTATTAGTTTCCTCACCAAGAATTGAACAGGCACCCCTTGCATTAGAAGTATGGAGGCTTAACCACTGAACCTCCAGGGAAGTCCCCAAATCATACTCATCTTTCAAAGCAATGGCTTTAAACCATTTTTGGACCATGAATTGCTATAAGAAATGCAGGTTTTGACCTAGTACACACACTGCAGCAAAAGTGTCAGAAATTAGTGCTTACTCTTGCCATGTGCTATTTCTTTTCTGTTTCATATTTTTAATAAACTTGCAACCGCAATCTAAAGGACCTACCTTAAGAACTATCTCACATGTCCCCTTCATGGCAAACCACCTTAATGCATTCAGCCCTAAGCCATCTGAACTATTGGCCTTCTCTTTGGGTACTTTGCTTTCTAGTGACCAGACGTGGCCATGCATCTCCTGTTCAGCTATAGCTTGAAGACAACTTCAAAGGCTCTGCTTATGGGAGGGCCAATAAAGGTTAATTAAGCAACAGTGCAAGCAATCCATTCTCTTCCTCAGTCCTGACATGAGACATCCTTCTTAGAACCACCAATTCTTTGTCTTACTCTCATTTCCTACTATTTAACTAAATTTTCTTGCTCGAGAATTAAAGAAGAGTCCCTGGACTCAAGGTGAAAGTCCTCATCCTTGGTCCACTGTTCAATGACATCAAATCAGTCTGATTCTGCATCCTTCTCTCACTGTTTTTCTGCAAACCTAACTTTGCCAACCAAGGTCCGTCTAGTCAAGGCTATGACTTTTCCAGTAGTCATGTCTGGATGTGAGAGTTGGACTGTGAAGAAGGCTGAGCACTGAAGAATTGATGCTTTTGAACTGTGGTGTTGGAGAAGACTCTTGAGAGTCCCTTGGACTGCAAGGAGATCCAACCAGTCCATTCTGAGGGAGATCAGCCCTGGGATTTCTTTGAAAGGAATGATGCTAAAGCTGAAACTCCAGTACTTTGGCCACCTCATGCGAAGAACTGACTCATTGGAAAAGACTTTGATGCTGGGAGGGATTGGAGGCAGAAGAAGGGGACGACCCAGGATGAGATGGCTGGATGGCATCACTGACTCGATGGATGTGAGTTGGTGATTCCAGGAGTGATTCCAGGAGTTGGTGATGGACAGGGAGGCCTGGCATGCTGCGATTCATGGGGTCGCAGAGTCGGACATGACTGAGTGACTGAACTGAACTGAACTGAATACCAAATTCTGGTTAGAGTCCCAAGATTTCGCTGTACCAGAGCAATCTCTCTACATATAAAAGACATTTTCTTAAATTGAAGCATAATCCCTCTTGACTTGGAAAGTTTTTAAATGTTCCAAGGAATTTAACCCTATCTTTTTTTGTAACCAAGTTCCAGAAACTTTTGTATATATATTTTACCATAAAACCCTGAAATCAATCTGTGAATCAAGTATCATTACTATTTTAGTTTTTATTTTATAAACTCACACAGACTTAGAGTGTCTGATCCAAAGACCACGCTCTTTCTATAATGCTAATCAAAGTAAAATAGTGACAAGTTTTGTTGATTGGTTCACACTTGACCAACAAAACAGCTGAAACTAGCAGTCCACAATGTGATGCTATACATGAGTATAAATTCTTTTCAGAATATTTGAAGCAAATCCCAGCTCTTATTCTCTGGATTCATGTGAGGCCCAGCCCTCCTGCCTCCATCCCTCCTGCCTCCATCCCTAGCTTAGTATGGATGGCCTTGCTCTACTCTTTTGTCATAGGCCTTAGATATTTCCAAGCTTATGTTGGATAGGTCATGTCACATCTAAAGGTGAGCCATCCTATTTCTGTCACCCCACATTTTTGCTTTGTGGAATTAGTCTGTTTTATTTCCCCTGTTTTAGAAGTTATGTATAGGATTTAATGTAAGTTAAAATTAAGGCTGGGCTTCCCTAGTGACTCAGATGTTAAAGAGTCCACCTGTAATGCAGGAGACCCAGGATCGATCCCTGGGTCAGGAAGATCCCCTGGAGAAGGGGATGGCTACCCACTCCAGTATTCTTGCCTGGAGAATTCCATGGACAGAGGAGCCTGGCAGGATAGAGGCCACAGGGTTGCATAGAGTTGGACACAACTGAGCAATGAACACTTTGACTTTCAAAATTAAGACTAAATGTTTTCAGAGATTTTCCCTTGGCATGCTGATTTACATTGACTTCTAGAGGAAAAAGGATCACTGTACATCACAGAACTGCCTGAAGTCTGCACACTGCCTGAATCTGAAGATGCAGAGATATCTTTTCAATGTCTCTGCCACATTGAGATACTTGAAACAAAAGTATACCATAGTATAAACTCCAGAATAAGAAAAAAATATGGGCTTGAGATAATGTGAAGCTCATTTCCAGTCTATAACAAAAAAAATGTGTGCCAGGAGGCAGTGTGGTGAAGTGAAGGAGATAGAATGAGAAGCAGAAGGCCTACATTCACAGGGAACTCTGCTCAATGCTATGTGGCAGCCTGGATAGGAGGGGAGTTTGGGGGAGAATGGATACATATATATGTATGGCTGGGTAGCTCTGCTGTGTACCTGAAACTGTCATTATTAATCAGTCTTACTGAAACATAAAAAAAAAAATTTAAAAAACATATAAAATTAAAATTTTGAAAGGAGGCCTGCACTCAACAGTTTCAGAGTGAGATCTGATAGGTGAAAGTGCTTTCTGCACTCTAAAAGCACCACCACCAGGAAGAACCATGACTTATTTTTGACTCTTGATACTTACCAGGTGGCTCAGTGGTAAAGAAACTGCCTGCCAATGCAGGAGGCTCAGGAGATACAGGTTAAATCCCCGGGTCGGGAAGATGGAAATGGAGATGGAAATGGCAATCCACTCCAGTATTCTTGCCTGGGAATCCCATGAACAGAGGAGCCTGGTGTGGTACAGCCCATGGGGTCACAGAGCCGGACACAACTTAGTGACAGAACACACATACACACCGGTAATAACTTGGGGAATCAATTGGCTAGCTATCTCATTTTAGGAAGCTGAAATTCCAAGAGGAGAGTTACCCAAAGAGTCAGTTGCCAAAGACCAAGCCAGGGCTGCAGCCTAGACCATCTGGTCAGGCTTCCCATGATGTACATCACCTCTAGGTGTTACTTATATGTAGCTCATATTTTCTAGGTGACACTTTTTTCTATTAAACTAAGGATCCATGTTAAAGTCAAAATTGCAGTGCATTCAAACCCAAGAGAGATATCAATAACCTCAGATATGCATATGACAACATCCTCATAGCAGAAAGCAAAGAGGAACTAAAGAGCCTCTTGGTGAAAGTGAAAGAGGAGAGTGAAAAACCTGGCTTAAAACTCAACATTCAAAAAACGAAGATGACGGAATCCAATCCCATCACTTCATGGCAAATAGATGAGGAAACAATAGAAACAGTGACAGACTTTATTTTCTTGAGCTCCAAAATCACTGCAGATGGTGACTGCACCATGAATTTAAAAGACACTTGCTCCTTGGAAGTAAAGCTATGACAAACCTAGACAGTGTAATAAAAAGCAGAGACATTACTTTGCTGACAAAGGCACGTCTAGTCAAGGCTATGGTTTTTCCAGTGGTCATGTATGGATGTGAGAGTTGCACCATAAAGAAGGCTAAGCACTGAAGAACTGATGCTTTTGAACTGTGGTGTTGGAGAAGACTCTTGAGAGTCCCTTGGCCTTCAAGGAGATCCAACCAGTCAATCCTAAAGGAAATCAATCATCAACATTCACTGGAAGGACTGATGCTGAAGCTGAATCTCCAAAATGTTGGCAACCTGATGTGAACAGTCAACTTATTAGAAAAGACTCTGATTCTGGGAAAGACTGAAGGCAGGAGGAGAAAGGGATAACAGAGGATGTGATGGTTAGATGGCATTACTGACCATGAACCTGAGTGTGAGCTACTTCTTGGAGATGGTGGAGGACAGGGAAGTCTGGCATGCTGCAGTCCATGGGGTCGCAAAGAGTCGGACATGACTGAGCAACTGAACAACAACAGACCCATAAACAGATATTTGGAATATAATTCTGAGAACCTGATTTAAGCAAGCTTACTTATGGGCTTTCAGATGAGAGTCTCTGTCTATCTCCTCTGAGATGAAGGCTTACATGGACCCATTTTGCTGGGTATTGCATAATTCTAAAGGTCCTCAAGGGCTTCCTTGCTGGTGCTCTAATAATGCCAACAATTCCAAATTTTTTTGTTGCAGCCAGTGCCCTGCCTCAGCAGATAATACTTTTAGCATTAGAACCTACAGGAAGACCAAAAGCAGTTTCTGCCACAGTTATTGCTTATTCCATAGACAAATTCACACTAATCCCATAGGATGTATATTGGCAGACCCCACATGGAGCAAAGGTTAGCTTCCCAAGCAAGCAACCTGTGCTCATGCTCAGTAGGGCCCTGTGCTTGGCTTAATGCTCTGCTTTTGCCATCCTAATAGCCTTGATTATTTTTGATCAAGGGGTTCTCTGCATTTTTATTTTGCACTGGGCTCAACAAATTATGTAGATGGCCCTCATGGAGCTGACATTTTCACATATTCTGAAAATGCCATGCATAACCTCTGGCTTTCCCCATACCCTCCTGAAAACAACTTCATATGTGTGGGTTGAGGTGGGGGTAGGGTAATTACACAAAATTCTCACACCCCTTTTCTTCCATGACTTAGGCACATTCAGATAAATGGGCTCCCATAATGGAAAATATGCAGATAGGACATCAAGTATTCATCATCCTGGACTAACGATGAATTATTCACATTGCATTTTCTAAATAATTCATCACACTCAGTATAACTTATGGATTACAATTCAGACAGTGCATGAGTGTGTTCTACTGTCTAGTCTTTACATACATTTTTATTCATCAGAATTTCTCACTAAAGTTCCAAACACCATCAATCTATTCATTCAACAAATATTTGAACCAGGCATCTTCCCAAGTTTCTGGAGATATAGCAATGAACAAAATGGACAAAAATTATTAACAAACAGTGTCAAGGGAGTTTGCTAACCATACAAGAATGCAAAATGAAAAAGACACACTTCAAGCCTCAAGGGGGCACACACTCTGGTAGGGAGAAACAGATGAGAATAAAGCAAGGTATATGCATCCATATGTACCAGAAGAGAGATGCAGATTAGTGATGATGTCGAGGGGCTTGAGAGGAAAGAGAGACTGAAAGTGATTAACCTGATTTTTAATGGGTAGAAAATTATTCAATCCCTGTGTTCAGGTTTGATACTGAAAATCTACATAGCTTATGCAGAAAGGTGCTAATTAAAATAGGATACTGATCAAAGCTTCCAATATTGAATGTAAAATAAGTGATTTAATCATGAAAACACATGTTCATAGAAACCTAAGTTGAAAATGCTTCTGAGTAATTCCGGGAATGGTAATCCTTGGAGTGCTGTTGTGGTTGCTGTTGTTTAGTCATTAAGTTGTGCCTGACTTTTTGCAAGCCCATAGACTGTAGCCCGCCAGGCTTCTCTGCCCATGGCATTTCACAGGCAAGTATACTGGAGTGGACTGCCATTTCCTTCTTCAGGGGATTTTCCTGATCCAGGTTGAACCTGTATCTCCTGCATTGATAGGTGGATTCTCTTCCACTGAGCCACCAGGAAAGCCCAATAGCCATGCAGAAAATTTAGGATTAGGGACTTCCCTGGCATTGCAGTAGTTAAGACTGCACACTTAAAAGGCAGGAGGCACTGGTTTGATCCCTGGGTGGGAACTAAAATGTCACATGTCTTGCTGCATGGCTTAAATATATATATATATATATATATATAATATAAATATATATATATTTAATTTAGATTTATATTACATTAAGAAAACAATTGATTCACCCACATAAGAAAAAGTGAGAGGTTGGAGATTCAACACCAGAAAGTGCATGGAGCTCAGATATAATTGGAAAATTACATTTGTTATGAGACTACACAAGATTAGATTAAATCATAAGTCTTTTTTGTTCTGAGACTCAATTTCAGACATGTATTTGTTGTGGAGGCAGGGAGGAATTTCTGAAGCAATCAACAAATAATTCGCTGGACACCAGCAGAGTGTCCTACAGTTCAACTCTTCAATTCAATTCTAAAACCATCTACCCAGAGATACCATAAGATTCTTCAAGTTAAGGGTTCAGTCCTACTGGACTGCTCCCCTCACTTCAGACTCTAGTGATGGGGTTCAGGTCAGGCTACCCAGAATCCTCCACTTTGGCATGTGGATTATTTCAAGATGAAGACAATCATAGCCCAACAGACTTAAGAGGAGCTTTTTACTGCTCTTATAACTGCCTAAAAAATCTTAGAGAGAAGACTTATACCAGGAAAAGAGCTTATCAAGGTTTAACATTTTATAACAGGAAAACTTAGCTGCATGGCAGGGCAGGCATTTATTTGCCCAACATTTGCTCTCATCAGTTTCCTATAAATTGTCTTTCTTCCCTTTGAAGCCCAGACCCCCTACTACCTTTTCCATAGTGCAGGACGGCATATAGGCCTCAAATGCCTGACTATCTGGGAGCCTCATATCTGTAGGATTCCCGTATATGTGAAATTGATTTATTTCTCTCCTGTTAATCTATTTCATTACAATATAATTACTAATACAGCTAAAAAACCTAGAAGTGAAGAAGAGGGAAATGTTCTTCCCCCACACTGGGCATAAGTCCAGGCTTTTATGTGCATTTCTGACAGACTTTCTAGGTTTCAGTTCAGTTCAGTTCAGTCACTCAGTCGAGTCTGACTGTTTGCGACCCCATGAATCGCAGTACGCCAGGCCTCCCTGTCCATCATCATCTCCCGGAGTTCACTCAAACTCACATCTATCGAGTCAGTGATGCCATCCAGCCATCTCATCTTCTGTCGTCCCCTTCTCCTCCTGCCCCGAATCCCTGCCAGCATCAGAGTCTTTTCCAATGAGTCAACTCTTCGCATGCGGTGGCCAAAGTACTGGAGTTTCAGCTTTAGCATCATTCCTTCCAAAGAAATCCCAGGGCTGATCTCCTTCAGAATGGACTGGTTGGATCTCCTTGCAGTCCAAGGAACTCTCAGGAGTCTTCTCCAACACCACAGTTCAAAAGCATCAATTCTTTGGTGCTCAGCTTTCTTCACAGTCCAACTCTCACATCCATACATGACTACTGGAAAAACCATAGCCTTGACTAGATGGACCTTTGTTGACAAAGTAATGTCTCTGCTTTTCAATATGCTGTCTAAGTTGGTCATAACTTTTCTTCCAAGGAGTAAGAATCTTTTAATTTCATGGCTGCAATCATCATCTACAGTGATTTTGGAGCCCCAAAAA
>SJXO01007495.1:21663-31868 GCA_006408615.1 Connochaetes taurinus
AATTTTCTTGAAGAGATCTCTAGTCTTTCCCATTCTGTTGTTTTCCTCTATTTTTTTGCATTGATCACTGAAGAAGGCTTTCTTATCTCTTCTTGCTATTCTTTTGAACTCTGCATTCAGGTGCTTGTATCTTTCCTTTTCTCCTTTGCTTTTCATTTCTCTTCTTTCAACAGCTATTTGTAAGGCCTCCTCAGACAGCCATTTTGCTTTTAGCTCACAGAATCCAGAGAAACATTTTACTTACTAGCTTATCGGCTTATTACAAAAGGATGTAACTCAGGAACAGCCAAGTGAAATAGACTTATAGAGCAAGGTATGAGAAAAGGGCATGAGCTTCTATCCCCTCTATAGGGGCCGTCTCAGTGAATTTCCATGTGTTCACCAAACCAGAAGCTCTCAGACCCAGTCCTTTTATGGAGACTTCATTACATAGTCAGGACTGATTAAATCATTGGTTGTTGGTGATTGATTCAACTTCCAGCCTCTCCCCTCTCTAAAGAGGTTTGGGGCTGGAAGTTGAAGTGGGGTGGTACTGAAAGTTCCAAACACCTAATCATTGGTTGGTTCCCTGAGCAGTCAGCCCCCATTCTTGGGCTAGTTTCCCGTCATCACATTCACACAATCAAAGTCATCTTTACTGTCTTTATCAAAGGAAAAGTCAAGGATTTTAGGAGCTCGATGCCTAGAATGAGGTCAAAGATTTATGATAAATCATAGTGAGGTAAATCAGATGCAGAACTGATCGTCCAAATCCACAGAACACCATTCATATGAATGTCTGTGTAAATGGCAGAAACAACATAAACAATATTCCTGGATAAAAGCAACATAGCACTAGTAACCAGAAGTGAATAAACCTGAGACAGCCATGCCTAATTCTGAGCAACAAGACTGTGCAAGCTGGCAAAGTTTGGAAGATGATTGTATTGCTGATTCTGTTGGTGATGCCAATTGTCTTGTTGCTCACACTGTCTGCACTGTTTGCTGAACCCAGGGTAGGCAAGGTGCGAGATAAGAGGCTGGAAGATTTGAGGAGCTGAAGGAATTGCAGACAAATTTATTCTTTCCTGACTGCCATGGCAGCCATAACACACCCTTTCTCCATGCTGATGCTGCAGCCCTACCAGAGGCCAAAAGAAAACCAAAATATAACCATAATGGAGCCTTAGCAAAACCTCATAAAACATAATCATGGTGTTGCTCCAATGTAGCCCCAATGCAGCAGCAGCCCGGGCTTTATGGTGAAGCTCATACAGGTGAACTGCACACAGTAGCCCACAACCAAACAAGTACCTCATGACACACATGCGCAGTTCCATAAATGAGCTCAACTGTTGCATAATCATTATTTACAAAATGTGGGGCAAGAGCAAGAGACCATGGGGTGAGAGAAACTGACTCTGCCATGTTGGCTAATTTGTTCTTGCTTTGCAATAGTCTTTCCACAAAATGCAATCTCAAAAACTGCCTGCTACAATTTTTTTTTTTTTTCAGTCCATCTGTGTGTTGGCTGATAGGCTCACTGGTTTCTATTTTTTTTTTTTTACTTAACAACCTTTGAACTGAGAGTTATCAGAGTCAATTTCCCCTGAACAGGAATTTTAAGCCTAACAACCCCTTTCTATATAGTAGCCCAGAAATTTTCTATTAAGCCCACTCATTCATTTGTGGTATAAAAAGTGCTTTATAAACTGTAAAATTTTATTGCTGTTACTATTAATAACATTAACCAGTATCTAATCAAAAGTAGTTTAGAGTGGGGAATTCCCTGGTGATCCAGAGGTTGGGACTCTGTGCTTCCCCTGCAGTGGACACAAGTTTGATCCCTGGTTGGGGAACTAAGATCCCACATACCTTTAAGCATGGCCAAAATATAGTTTAGAACATTTTGAGAGCACATTAATAGATGAGAACCGCACACACGCACACACATACCAGAAAGAAATCAGAAGTTGGAAGCAGTTCTCAAAAAGAACAGGAAAAGGGATCGAAGGCTCATTTCCAGAGGGTGAAGTTTATATAAGATGGAGCTGCCACAACAGGATTCTCTGAGGTAATGATCAGAAATGTCAACAGAAAGGGGCAACACTGTGAAGGCGGTCACAGTGGGGGTCACAGGAAGATGGCTCATAGTCCAACCTGGGGAAACTTCTGTTAGAATGCTGCATAGATTCAGAAACAATATCACATCACAGGTGGCAAAGACTTTTCACAGAAATTGATTTAGTGTGAAAGATGAGCTCCATCTGGCAAACCAGAAAATGCAGCACCATGGAAGGTGTTGCTGGCAATCCTGAGGGATATCCTGTATGTCCCAGGATGGAAGAGAAGGCAAGAACATCGTTAAACAGGTGGAAAGGTTATGAAAGGCAGTGATTTGAACCAAAAGAACCTCACCATAAACCCTAAAGTAAGTCTCACTATTTTGAGAAGATTTCAGTAGAAATGTTATATTTTTCTGAACTGTGAACTGAGGCAAAGTTTTTGTGTAGATTTACTTTATAATTATTTGTATACATACATACACAACATATCAACCTAGTAAAATGGTACTTGAAGTACATGCTACTATTAAGAGTTTCTCTTCTTCACTCCTCGCACTGAGATATTCCGGTGTGCCCACTGCAACCTAAATGCCTATTAACAATGCTGTTCGGAGGCTGTTTACAGCCAGTGCCCTGGAGTCCAACAAGATGAACTAAGAGCTACCAGCTGCCTCCCCACCTTCCATTAGGCCTTCAACAACCACCGCAAGTAAACAAACCCAAGGTAATTCAAGCGGCTTTGGCAGTCATTTTGAAACTGTCTTTTGTTGTACCTGAAGCAGGGGCCTTTGCACCTGGTCCTCCTGGGCTCCATTCCGGCTCATTGCAATTACATAAAGAAGTCTGCTATAGTGAGCCAAGGGGAAGAATTCTGTTTACAGATTTGCTACACTGTGTCCTGCATTTATCCCTACAATACACAGCCTGGAGCAAACAGCCTTTTCTTTAGACATAACTTGTTTGAGTCACTGTGTGCATCAAAGAGACATAAAGGGGATTTGACCCAAGGAGGCCAGAATTTAACCGCCTCTGCCTAAAAGACACATTTTGTGTATTCTAAAGCAGCTTTCTTCCTTCTTGTGAGCGAATCAAAGTTATTTCAAAGAGAACTGGCAACTAGCCCCGTAACTATTTTGAATTGACACCCTGTTCTTGGTTGCTCTCATTTTCTGCCTAACCCATCTTTGGCAGCCGTATCTTTTAAAGAAGAGTGGCATGGTCTATAAAAAGAACAGGAACTTTATAACCACATCAATGTAGTTTCCTTCTCTCCATTTGCCTTTAAGCAAGTCATTTAATCTCTTGGCCTGAAGTTCTCATCTGTGAAGTGGGGACAAAAGAAACCTTACAGGATCGTTAGGACGATTCTCAAAAATCTAATTAAAGGTACAGACCGTTTTCGGTAGTGCATGTATGCTAAGTCATATCCTACTGTTTGTGACCCTGTGGACTTTAGCTAGCCAGACTCCTCTGTCCATGGGATACTCCAGGCAAGAATATTGGAGTAGGTTGCCATGCCCTCCTCCAGGGAATCTTCCCGCCCCAGGGATCTAACCCACATCTCTTATGTCTTCTGGATTGGCAGGCAAGTTCTTTACCACTAGCACCACCTGAATGTAGCTTCGTTTTTCTATAACTCAGTCTAAAACCCTAAGTCAATTTATACATCCTTCACCTGC
Source organism: Connochaetes taurinus (assembly GCA_006408615.1). Lineage (NCBI taxonomy): Eukaryota > Metazoa > Chordata > Mammalia > Artiodactyla > Bovidae > Connochaetes > Connochaetes taurinus. The sequence continues at coordinate 25,388 of SJXO01007495.1, forward strand.
TGCAAGGGTGAAACTTAACTCAGTCAGTTTGGTGACAACAACCTCGCCCCCTATCCCGCTCCCAGCATCCTCAGGTTTGATTTCTAGAGAGAGATTATCAGCTAAGCATTGACTTTAGGGACAGGTTAGTGGCATCAAGGGGAGAGGAGAGGAGCTGGGCTGTTACCTGTCTTTGCAGGCACATGTCTGCTGGTTTTGTTTCTAAACCGTTTTGGTTCTGTACATGCCACTGCTGAGTCACTCCTCATTTTCACTCCAGGATCATTTTTGACTGACACCCTCCCAGGTCACTCTGGCGTTCCACTCTGTTCATTGTCACTCAAGCTATGGAAATCCAGTGCGTCTACCTGTAGCCCTGTACCAAGTTCATGCTTCTCTCTGGATGAGTTTTTGCTCTCACATCATGATGAGTGACAGAAGATTTTTGAGTCTCTCAGGCCTATCAGACAAAACATTTCATATAGTTCTTTTCTACTCTGGAGTGCTGTTTCTTTGCTGGTCTTCATGAAAGAAAGAATCCTCTCTGCAGCTGGATTCTCCAAATTCCTTTAGAAACCAGAGTATCTACTTATTTCTAGTTCTCTCTATGACTTTCATGTTCTTCATCATGAGGCCCATTGCCTCATCTACTCCAATAAAACTTGGGGCATGAGAAATAGATATCACCTGTTTCACATTTTTGGTGATATGTATCTTCTCACAGCCTAAGCTTCTAAAATTCAAAGCTTTTCTCTCCTTTAGTAAGTATTTATTAATGTTCAGTCTCCGGCTATTTAAATAAGGGAAGAATTAAAAAATAACTGGACATCACCTCACACCTGTCAGAATGGCTATTATCAAAGAGACAGTAAGTAACAAGGTTGATGAGGTTGTAGAGATAAGGGAATCCTCGTGCACTGTTGGTGAGAATATAACACAGCCATGTGGACATGGATTTTTCTCAAAAAATTAAAAACAGAACTGCCATCAGTTCAGTTCAGTTTAGTTCAGTCACTCAGTTGTGTCTGACTCTTTGAGACCCCATGCATTGCAGCACACCAGGCCTCCTTGTCCATCACTAACTCCTGGAGTTCACTCAAACTCATGTCCATCCAGTCGGTGATACCATCCAGCCATCTCATCCTCTGTCATCCCCCTTTCCTCCTGCCCCCAATCCCTCCCAGCATCAGAGTCTTTTCTAATGAGTCAACTCTTCACATGAGATGGCCAAAGTACTGGAGTTTCAGCTTTAGCATCATTCCTTCCAAAGGACACCCAGGACTGGTCTCCTTTAGGATGGACTGGTTGGATCTGCTTGCAGTCCAAGGGACTCTCAAGAGTCTTCTCCAACAGCACAGTTCAAAAGCATCAATTCTTAGGTGCTCAGCTTTCTTCACAGTCCAGCTCTTACATCCATACATGACTACTGGAAAAACCATAGCCTTGACTAGATGGGCCTTTGTTGGCAAAGTAATGTCTCTGCTTTTTAATATGCTATCTAGGTTGGTCATAACTTTTCTTCCAAGGAGTAAGCGTCTTTTAATTTCATGGGTGCAATCACCATCTGCAGTGATTTTGAGGATTAGATCTGATAGCCTGATGAACTATGGACTGAGGTTCGTGACATTGTACAGGAGACAAGGATCAAGACCATCCCCATGGAAAAGAAATGCAAAAAAAGAACTACCATATCCCCCAACAATTCTACTTATGGGTATTATCCAAAGAAAACAAAAACACTAATTGGAAAAGATATTGGCAGACCAACATTCACTGCAGCATTATTTACAATAGCTACAGTATGGAAACAACCTGTGTCCATCAATAGCTGAATGAAGAAAATGTGGTATATATATGATATATGTTTTATATATATATATAATAGATGAATGAAGAATATATATTTCTTCAGCCATATATATCTATATATATGAGTAATAATCAGCCATAAAAAATGAATGAAATTTTGCCATTTTAAACAACATGGATGGACTTGAAGGGTATTATAACAAGTGAAACAAGTTAGAGAAAAAACATATTGAATGATTTCACTTGCATGCAGGATATGAAAAATAAATAAGTAAATAAACATAATGAAACAGAAAAACATAAAGAACAAACATAAGAGAACAAAAACAGACTCATAGGTACAGAGAATAATCTGGTAGTTGCCAGACAGAAGAGGGTAAGAGAATGTGTGAAATAGAAAAGGTTTAAAAGTACAAACTTCTAGTCATAAAATAAGTCATGAGGAGTTATGTAAAATATATAGAATATAATCAATAATAGTTTAATAACTTTGTATGGTGACAGACTGATGGTGATCAGTTCATATCATAAAAATTTCAAATCACCATTTGGTACACAAAACAAAGATAATATTTTAAGTCATTTATACTTTAATAAAAAGAATTATAAAATAACTAGAAATATTGGGAGGAAAAACACTTTTCAGAATGCTGTTTCACTATATTACTTATTACAGCAGTAGAAACTCCAGTACTTTGGCCACCTCATGCAAAGAGTTGACTCATTGGAAAGGACTCTGATGCTGGGAGGGATTGGGGGCAGGAGGAAAAGGGGATGACAGAGGATGAGATGGCTGGATGGTCGACGGACGTGAGTTTGAGTGAACTCCGGGAGATGGTGATGGAGAGGGAGGCCTGGCGTGCTGCGATTCATGGGATCGCAAAGAGTCGGACATGACTGAGCGACTGAACTGAACTGAACTGAACTGATAATAATAATATTCATTTTAATTGCTAAATGTTATTTAATGCTTACCAGAATTTCTAATAAGGAACAAGGTAAGGATGACTTCATGCCTTGGCAAGAAGGGAATAAGAAAAATGAGGGAAAAAATGTATGCAACATAAAAACAGGAAATATCTTAGAGATCATTAGTTCAGAATTTGGTTCCTAACCTTTTATTACAAAGAATTCCTCAGAAGTATTTTCTATCTATGAAGTAGACACTTCGTTCTGAAAAATCTTACATGTCTGACAATATGTCTTATTGCTTGATTTTTTCATTATTGATTGATCCAAAAATCTACACTGCCTATTGGTCTTTTAATTAAGTATGAGGTAGCCTTTTAAGGCGAGACCTAGATCACATATGAAAAAGAAAACTGGTCATAGCTAGGAGTCTAAGAGAGACATGCAGAAGCTGCTCTCTTTTTCACTCACACCTTGCATGGCCCCCATTTCCATACTGGCCACTCTGTGCATTTTTGCAGATAGCTACCTGCCCAGTCCCTCTAGCATTAGTGTTAATTATTTTTTTGCTCTTTGGTGGATAGCCTCCTCTGGAATATGTTGCAGGTCTTCCTGTAGCCATCATGTCAGCAGGGACCCTATGCCCTGCTTTCCTGATCTGCTGTTTGGGGCTATTTTTAGGGGCAAGACTTCAAATTCTGATCCACACTTCTCTCTGGCTTGGATCCCTAAGGCCCAAAGCCCAGCTGTGTTCAGTGTTAATATATGTTAAACATGTGCATCAGAATCACCTGGAGAGTTTGTTGAAGCACAAGATGGTTAGATCTCACACCCCAGAGATTCTGGGGACTGCACATCAAGAACTCTTGATTTTTTGTTAAGGTATAGTTGGAGGCAGTTCCAAGAGGGAGTGGGTATATGTGTACATAGAGCTGATTCACTTCATTGTACAGCAGAAACTAATGCAAATTGTAAAGCAGCTATACACCCACCTTAAATAGGAAAAAAGAGTCGCTACCTTGACAGAACATGGTTTAAGGGATCCTCAAGTTCAGAATAATTGGTTCACTTGACTTCTCTCCAATAATGCTGTACAGATTCCTTATTCCACAACTTTGCTTATTTTGTTCCATTTTCCCAGAATTCTCTTACCTTTTCTCTCTATCAAAATCCTCCTGAAATCATTTTGGTCACTAATACTTAGAAGAGATTTTGTCTTCCAGTAAACTGTTACGCCACATGTGCCACTTAGCTGATATCTGTCCTTAACTTCTCTGGGAGAACCTGTGACTTTGTAGAAGGGACAAGGGCTTTAGAGCCAGATGAATCTAGATTCACATCTTAAAGTCACCATATCCTTGTTCTGGAATCACCAGCCAGTTACTTAACCTCTCTGAACTTATGTTTCTGTATCTGAAAAAAAGTTGATAATAGTACTTAATGCACAGACTGGTGAGGAGAATTTAAAACCACATCTGCCCTGGCTTCTCTGATGCCCGCTGTCTATAATGGAGACAATTTGGCATTTTTCAAAATTCACTTTTCATTGTTGAGGACAGGACAGTGTACAGCCTTACAATGGTTTGACTTACTATTTCTCAACTTTACAATGATGTAAAAGCGACATCCATTCAGGAGAAACCATACTTTGAATTTTGAATTCTGATCTTTTCCTCAGTTCTCAATGTGCAGTACAATACTTTCTCATGAGGCTGCACAGGGCAGAGACCCTCAGCTCCCAGTCAGCCTGGTGTTTACCAGGATAAACAAGCTGTACACCTACAACCATCCTGTGCCCATACAACCATCCTATTTTTCATTTTCAGTGAAAAGTATTTAATAAATCACATGAGCCATTTATGCTAACAATAACCAAAGGAGAGCTGGAGTGTCTGAATTGATAACGGGCAGCAGAGGATGAGATGGTTAAATATCAACACCAACCCAACGGACATGAGTTTGAGCAAACTCTGTAAGAGAGTGAGGAACAGGGAAGCCTGGCAGGGTGCAGTCCATGGAGTCTCAAGAGTTGGACATGAGGGAGTGGCTGAACAACAACAACAAAATAGACTTTAAGACAAAAATTGTTACTAGAGACAAAGGACCTTTTATATGGACAAAAGGGTCAATTTAGATATGACAATTATAAACGTATGTGGGGACTTTACTGGTGGTCCATTGGTTAAGAACCTGCCTTCCAATGCAGGGGATACAGGTTTGATTCCCAGTTGGGGAACTAAATTCCGCATGCCATGCCCTGGAGCAGCTAAGCTCGTGCTCAGCAACTACTGAGCCCAAGTGCCCCAGAGCCCATGTGCCGCAAAGATCTCATGTGTCACAACTAAGGCCTAACGCAACCATAAATAAACAAATAAATATTTGGACTCGGGGGGAGAGGGAGAGGGTGGGATGATGCGGGAGAATGTCTTTGGAACATGTATACTAACATGTAAGAAATGAAGTGCCAGTCGATGTTCGAGGCAAGATACAGGATGCTTGGGGCTGGTGCATGGGGATGACCCAGAGGGATGATATTGGGTGGGAGGGGGGAGGGAGATTCAGGATTGGGAGCTTGTGTGCACCCAGGGTGGATTCATGTCAATGTATGACAAAACCAACACAGTGTTACAAAGTAAAATAAAATTAAAAAAAAAAAAAAAAAAAAAGAAAAAACCATAATACACCTGACAACAAAGCCCAAACTACATGAAGCAAAAACAGAATAAAAAAGAGAAACAGACAATTCAACAATAATTGTCAAAGACTTGAATACTCTCAATGAGCGAGAGAAAAGTAGACATAAGACCAACAAGAAAATAAAAGAATAATAATGTTAGGCTACTAAACCTAATAGATATTTATAGAGCATTGCATTCAATGACAGGAGAATATACACTCTTCTTAAGGATACATGGTACATTATTCAGGATGGACCATAGGTAGGCCATAAAACAAGTCTCAATAAATTTCAAAGTATTGAAATTATACAAAGTATATTCTCTGACCACAATACAATGAAATTATAAATCATGTGAGGATTGGAGGTGTGTTTATTCTGAAAGGCTATCTAAAAATCGCAGGCTATGGGGGGGAGGAGAAAAAACGTTGGGAAACATATCAATTTCTGCTACATAGACTTGTAGTAGGGATCAGATACAATAAAATATGAGCAAGACTTTTGTCATTCATAAGCCATTATACAAGGTGAGTCATTGTTGTCACTCATAGGGTCAGGTTGGCAGGGATGCTAGCCATCTCCAGGCTAACTCAACCTGAAATTGAGCAAACATTCTTTTTAAAAACAATTTTTTTAAATTGAATTCAACATTTACTCTCCAAGACTTCAAACTCAGCAGAAGCACAAAAGAGTATTTCTCCACAAAGTTGATTAGAGACTAGCCTTTTGCTGCCAAAAAGTTGCCCTTCAACCCAGGTCCTCTGGGCACTGGCTTCCTGCGATCAGGGAGTCAATTCATAACAGTTAAATTTGTGGGTATTGTCAAGCACTTGGCAATTTGTTCTTTTCTCTGATGACTTTGTTTTTATTGAATACTGTCACGATTTCTGATTCTCCTAAAAGCTTTTAGATAATTTGACTTTGCATGAAAGAGAGGCAAGGAATTCAGCTGACATGGAATTGAATAAGTCCTGAGTATAATGATTTATAGGTACAAACAGAGATTAGAGCACCTGTACACTCTTAACTTGAACCCATAGTAAATCAGTCATAAAACACTCCTCCCCCCCCCCCCCCCCCCCCCCCCCCCCACCCCCCCTTCTTTCT